>JAQGBT010000624.1:0-46224 GCA_034698585.1 Disparrhopalites patrizii | reverse complement strand
TTCTCTTTCTTTCGTTCTTTCACTTTTCTCGTTCTTTCACTTTTCTCGTTCTTTCACTTTTCTCGTTCTTTCTCTTTCTTTCTTCTCTGGCTTGTGTTGCACTCTTTTTTCTGCTTCCTTTCTTCCTTTTCACTCTTTTTCCTCAATATTATTTCTCTCCTTTTTCCTACTCCTCCTCTTCCTTTCGGTATTTCTCCTTATCTCTGGTTCCACCTTCTTCTCTGCTTGATTGTTCTTTCTCTGTGAGCCTTTGCATCCACCGTTTATCTCACACGTTTACCTCTGTCACCCAATGCCTTCCACATTCATTCATCTCATTAATTCCTGTTAGTAATGTATTTGAATTTAGATAAATGTTTTTGATTAGTCTCAGTAAGTTAATACACCTAGTTTGTTCATAACAACATAAAGACAACATTCACAAAGTGAGAGTTGGAGCAGAAAGGAACGTTTGGCTCATAGGCTGCTGAAAATGTCGGAGAGCCAGGCAAAAAACCAAAGAAAAGGTGTAGAATCAAAGAAAAAATGGAGAAAGAAAGGTGAGTTTTCAATGAAAATACACAATACTACCCCGCTTGGAGCAATTCGGCGAGAGGAAGCAAAAATTGTTGGTATCTTTTGATTCCCGCAGTAAGTTGCCACTCTCTGTCGGTATGAATTTCGCGTTTGAAGTGGAGCGGCACATCCTCATTCAGTGCTGGAAGGGTGGGGGTAAAAAAAGGGTCAATGAATTATTATTATTATACGAAAGGAATGTTCATCCTCACTCTTTTCCTCTCTCTCTGTCTCTGTCTTTGTCATTTTATGCATATGCAAAGCCCGGAGTGAAAAATATGCATGGATTTTATACATAAAGTTATAAAAGTCAATTCTTTGTCCAACAACGACAGGATTATGTGTAGAACGGAATCTCCGGATGGCCAAAACACTATATACCCGTTCAAATGGTATAGTTTCGAGGCGTTTTCCTTACTTTAGTAGTAAAACCTACTACTACCACTTTTACTGCTACTTTTTGCAGCATAATTACGTATGGGGAAGTTTGCCTTTTGTAAAGGGTTGTCAAAAAAACGAAGGAAGAATGAATTCGTGACCCGTAGTCCTCCACTGGGGGTTTCCTTATTTTCTTTCTTGCTCTCTCTCTCTTTCTCTCTCTCTCTCTGTCTCTCTCTCTCTCTCTCTGTCTCTCTCTCTCTGTCTCTCTCTCTTTCGTCCTTTTCTGCCTCCCTCGTCTTCCCTGTGATTTTTGCCAAATAGTTTTTTTCCCATGACCTTGTACTAACTCTGATTTAACATGTGTACATATGCATACACTACTGGTTTTTGAAAATACCAAGGGCTGCTTGTACAATGAGGGATTTTATGGAATTCTTGAGGAATTTCCTCTTTTTCTCCTTTTTTATTTAATATAATAATGCACTCAGCTCATCAGAAAGCGATTCGATACAATCATCAGGATGATCAGCACGTACTGAATGCTCCCACTCTTCCTCTCTCTCTCGCACCTTTCTCATCCTTTCCCGGTACGAACAAGTTATGCTCAACCATTGGAAGTCCTACCCCTAAGAAAAACCAATATTTTACGCACGTTTCCCCCTCAACTTCCCGGTGTATATTAAAAACTGTACAAAATCCATTTGGTCTAGGTTGCAAATCACTCCTGAGAAGAGAGGGCTTACTCTCTGCTACATATAATTAAATGAACGGGGTAACTGTCTTTTGGGTTTCATTCAATTTTCTGTACCTTTACACATGGGAGTGTGATACTCTCATGATGTTCACGAAGATGGTTAAAGATGTTACTGATTCAGCTCTTACCTGGTAACAAGCTGGAGCAGAATACGAGCATTTGTGCTCGTGCTTTCACTGCCTCTTTGTTGCAACTGTATAAATACTGCAACACTGATTGACTTGATAAAATTGACCAAGATGTAACAAATCTCTTCTTAAGATTTTTTCTTGACCAAAATCAAGGGTCCAGCATTCACAAAAAGTATCATGCATATTATAATTGATGGATCAGAAGAAAGATCGAGTAAACACACTTAAAACAATTCTTGGAGGTTCAAGTTGTCAACACAAATCTTTCTCCCAGAACTGGTCCACGGAGTTATGATGGCGTACGTAGGGGTAGAACACGTATAATGTAGCCTAATTAATCACTTCGGTCACTACTTCACCCTATGATTTTGTCCCAGTTCAACCCATTCCCCAGTGATTCGAACCTGTATCATCTAATTACAAAGGGGACCAGATGTGTGTGTGTACGCACGAGGGATAAATTACTGGTTGTTTCATGCCAACAAAATATGTTAAGTTTAGTAAAAATGATAAAATCAAATTATTCTTGCTTTTTTCTCTCTGGACAAGATTCGTATCTGAATTATCTCAATATTATTAATGCTGATTAAATTGTGGTGGTGCTCCATGATTTATTCTCGCAATTTTTCAACATTATTTGCTCATTGTACACCCCCCGGTGGTATCTTAGCTCGTGCAAAGGCATTGTTGCAAGCTGTAAATGTCCCTGTCGACTTCCATGAAAACCTTCTGGTTCCCTCAGATAACCTGCTTTAGTTCTTGTGTACGTATGGGTACTAATTAAAATGAGTGCTGATCTCAGCTATAAATCTCAATTCACTCTTGAAACTATCTAAACCCAGTGGGGAAAAAATAACGTAAGTTTAAGCAAAGGATTTAGATTTTTATCCGTGCAAAAAAAAAATCAAACGTAAGAGAAAAAGGTTGTTTTCCTTCCAATTCAGATAACGCATGCAAATCCTCCGTGTCGCAATGAAATCACGGCAATATTAAACACGCTTTTCATCACTAAAAAAATCCGAAAATCGCACCCCCCGACACGAATACCTCACAATACCCCAAAGAGCTGTCTGCTGATGGGCAGAAAGCGAACCACCTGTTGCGAAGAGGATTCTTCCACCCAAGGGCTACACCAATATTACAGGGGAGATAATCAATAATAACCAGACTTTAAAAAAAACTCCAAATGATTTGGCAAGGTCTACAAGTGGAATTAAAAAGCAATAACAATTATGTAGATGTCTATGAACAAGCAAATAAGCGCGTGTGTCAAATAACTATAGGTTTCCTGCCTCGTGATTCCCCCCAATTACAATGACTGGGCAAATCAATTACTTGTACCAAGTGCATGTAAATTACTATTTACATTGCAAACTACGAGTATTAACAGTAGGAAAATGTGGTTAAATAACTTACTAATTTAATTTAATTCCTCTCTCAGTAACAGTTCCGACGACGAAGAAAGAGATAGAGAGAGAGAGAGAGGGAGAAAGAAAATGGAATAAAAATCATATTCATTACCAAAAATTGGAGTGCAATTTCCAAGGAGTAATTTGGACATAAGTATATACACTGGGCTCGAACACGCTACTCAATTTCCCTGGACTGACTAGTACCGGTCAGACACGGACAAGGGGCAGAAAGAGACGGAGATAGATGGTGAAAGATAGAGATGGAGTAGACAGAGAGAGAGGGAGAGAGTCAAAGAGAGAGATTGAGTATGTTATACAAAGAGAAATACAAAAAAAATGGGAAGAAAGCTGAAAGAGTAAAATGCCCATGAGAGCTTGAAAGAAGATCAAGGGAGAAAAAAGTAACCAATAGTGTATTTATTATCAGCAATCATTACTAGCGTTTTGATGGTCTCCTCGTAAACTTGTTCCCGCACGGAAACAATTCAGTAACTGCATGCAGACACCACGCTCACAACATTATTAAGATGTAATGGGAAGTCTCTTTATGTCTGCCTCCAATACATTTTTTTTAACCCTCTTTGGAGCTCTTAATATAACAATTATAATAATTCATATTCATTATTATATTCCTCCTTTTTATATCTTTTAGCCTCCTCCTTCCCAAAGGGAAGAAAAAAAGAAGTAATAATATTCCTTGATTTTCCTGTTGCTCTTGTCATTTTCATCATTATTATTTTTGAAAACTTATGAGCATATATTCTCCTTTTGGGTTACAAAGGGATGCGCGACTTGTTGGTGCGTGCCAGATGTGCTCGTGTACATTTATTATGGAGATGAAGAAGACTTCTTTTTTTTTTATTACATCACACTGCAATCGTGTAATTTAACTAGGAAAGTACTTACAATATTTATCTTGGGTGTTCATTTTCTTTTAAAGCAATAATAAAAATAATATTTTTTTTCTATGGAAAAAGAAACCTGTGTCAAGACAAGTCTGCTTTGCTTTTTTTTTGTCTGTTTCCAAAGACCTTGTGCTCACCACGAGTAAGACCCTTCCACACTTCTAGAAATTTGATTTATACCACCAGAAATCAATTTAAAGCACACCCACCTTTTTTATTATTCCCAAGTAAAAACCTGACTAAAAACTACGCCAGTGTTATTTGTATTATGTACTAATGTACAATAACTTAAAAATTTCCCCCACCAGCCTGAGAGTGCACACTTCTCAAATATACGTTCAACCAGATTGTTATGGAAAATGCTGTTCGGACAAACCACGAAATATATTTGGTGAAAGTTATCCAAAAAAAGGGTTGAAAAAAATATTTATTAGAGCAAAAACAAATGCTGCTAATTTTTTTTCAGTCACAATGATTCTTTTCTGCTATTACTTTTGCGATAATGATGATTAAATTCCACGTGTATTCACACATACTTGAAGTCATTACTGTAAAATGTTTTTAAAAAAATGGGACTTGTCTCGTGCTCGAGTGTGAAAAGTTGACAAGGGGCAGGGGTATATAAGGTCATGAAAATTAATTGCCATAAAATTTTAAAGGAGGCGAAAAAAATACGAGATTTTTTTAAAGGAAAAATAAAAATGTGGTAGCCTCACTAATTATGATTGAGATGACCTTCGTCATTTGGTAACATTTGGCTCTACCAAACTAACGTTACAGTGCTTTTGCAGGAGGACGTGGTGGCTCAGCAAATTGAACTGATATTACCTAAAAAAAATGAAAAAAATCTGAATCCATACATATACAGGTTGGAGTTTGTGCTGGGGCAAAAAAAGTATGCAAATCATATTATTTTCCCCCCTGAACATATGGTACGCAATCTGGACTTATTATTATTATTTTTTTTTGTTTACACAATTTACCTCTCACCTTTCTGAACCAAGTCACATAATCTCGTGCACGCGAACATCCTCGAGAGAAAGAGAGGGAGAGAGAGGACAAGTGTCTAGAGAATGATGAAAATATAAAAATAATAGTAATCATCGACAATGCAACGCCCAAAAAATTTTTTGGCCCAAATGATACACGGGCAAGAGTAGACAAAAAAAATTTGGGATTATAACATCTCAACAATATTTCTTGAGATGGTTTTTTTCCCCTACAGATTTATAATTTCCCTCAAGGGCCTGTGTATTATTGATCTGGCTACATAAGACTCCCATAAGTCATGAGGCTTGGATTATAAGCTTGGAAGTACAGCCTTTCCCCTGTACACTGTTCCTTGCAAATTACCATCGTTATTGTGGGCAAAAAGGGAAGGAGTGAACCTCGTGTTTAACAGGGAAACTTTTGAGACGAATCAATTACGAAGTAACTTTTCCTCTGAACCTCACTTGTTTGCTTGGGGCACCTCCTCAAAAAAAAAGTGGACTACCTCTACGATACCGGTGTATGTCTAGTTTATTACACAATTATTATACAGTTCACTTTATCTCAACATATGTCTTATTCTTCTATTTTTTTTTCAAAAAAAAAGAATTGGATTCTACCTTGTTAGTATCTGCGAGGAGATAATCAATACATGTAAGTGAGGATAGTGTAACTTACTTAATTTTTTTTCCTTTCTGGAATTAAAAATCTTCTCAAGACCGCTGGTGAATTTCTAATGAGACTGATAAGGCAATGTGACCCAAGGACCTGCAATACACCTTGTGAATTTCACTGAAAAATTAATTGCATGTCCATATAAACATGTCAAAAGTTTTAGCTCATGGTTCAATTCCATCCCTGCATCAAATGTCAGTGTCGAATTTTTTAAGGGGGAAGCAAAATATGTAGAAGCAAACAAAAAACAACTAGAAGATTTTTTAGTGATTTGTGAATTACAAAACCTTTCCCATAGACATCCCTCTATTTTATTAAATACATGATTACTCTTAAATGTTCTTGTTCCGCCTGGTCATCTTTTGCAGAAGAGAAAATAATGTTTTTTTCTCAGTAGTATTACCACCAGTAATTATGTTTAGCATGTCATGCCCGTAACGCTTGAAAAAGGAATGAATCTGAAGAGGGAAGGGCGGCTTTCTTAATTTTTCACCCTTGAAATGATCAGAACCTTAGGTAATAATAGAATAGGAGGCGGAAAAATCAAATGTTGGATGGAATGCAACAGTTGTAACTGATAATGGAGCAAGTGCGTGGGAACAAATCTTGATATAGGACTTTTTGTGAGTTCTGTATTCTCCCTCTCTTTCTCTCTCTCTCTCTCACTCAAATACGGTAGGAATAAGGTTCATAAGGAAAGAGATTTTTAAGCAGAGTATTTCAGGGGGGAAGACTGTATTCTCTCCCGAAAAAAAAAGTTGAACATGTATGTATTAAAGGGATTTGTTATTATTCCTGGTATGTTAGAAGAAGGGGAAAAAAGGAGAGACGGGAGGCTCCTTGTTCTTCGTATTCCTTGAACTTGAAGGGATCTCTCCTTCTGCGTATAGCAGGACTGGAGACCGGAAGCAATTTTTCTTCTCAACAACTCTGTTCATGATATACCACACAAGTTCATTCTTTCCTTAAAACTAGTTCACTACAAAAAAAAAAAAGATGAAAAACAATCGCCTATAAACCTCTCACTCTCTGACTACACTAAAATCCTTTGTAGTTACTAATCATATATGTAATTTCAAGTTTTATACGAGAGCCCGGGAGAAGAAGAAAGTGCCACACTAATATATATAAAAGGCAATGCTCTCAAAACGTATTAACACACCTTCCACTTCCCATGGTGTCTCAATTACCCACCAAAGGCAACTATATAGGATTGTGCTATTACTGGAGAGTGAGAAAGGTTCTGCCAACCAGGGCTCTTCACATGCCTAGGCATTTCACGTGGCACGTTGAATGTGTACATAATAGGAGATACATATTATATAGACACATCTAAACATGTGTGATACTCCCTAAACCATTTCTTGTTTGTCAAGAGACTCTTCATTTCACACACAGAGCCTATTTAAGATAGGGTAATATTGATTCTTCTGAGGTTCACAACCGCAAACAAAAAAGGTTCAAGAACGATCCATTTGTCTTGTGTCATTATTAGTATTATTTTTCTCACACCGACCGCTTCCAAAACCCGAAGAAATTCCCTTCAGACATTTATTTCACCAATTTTTTTCCCATTCTCCCATACATATGTATATACTATACACATTTGACCAGACCCCAAAAAAATAAATCTTTGCTGAGACCAGCAATTTTCTTGCTAATTACTCATGTATCAAAATAGTTTTTCCCAGGCAAAGGAATGTATTAATGGAACATGTTCGTAATTACCACTATCAGCAATAATATTTCCGTTGATAATTAGTCAGCAGTATTTATTAGGTGTCAAATTGATGGGTGGGAATGTCTTTGGGAGAGAGTTGCTTGGGAAGCAGTGGTTCCAGGAGGTGGCATCACTTTAACAAAAAAAAAATGTCAATGCACTGTATGTGAAATTATTCCACGCTTACATCATCAGAGCCGTACTAAATCATATGCAAAGTACACCCTCCCTTGAAATCTCCAGGTACCTACCGGGTTAAATTGTCTTTGTAGAAATCCGTTATATTTCATATTTTTATACATCTTTCATTTAATAGTATGAAAAGACAGGAATTCCATCATTGTGTGAATTTCTATACATTGAATTATACTAGGGTTCCGCTAATACTATTAAAAGTAATTTTAATGCAAGCCTCTACCAGTTAGCGGGTTAAGTAGGAGAGAGAGAGAAAAAAAATAGAGAAAGAAAAAAGATGAAAAATGATAATACAAACAAGAAACCATGGTGTCAGAGCTCTTTTATCCTTCATTTTGCGGTTTACGTCGCGATAAAGAATTTATTGCCTCACCCACCCATTCATATTATGTATTATATGTAGTAATAATAGCCAGAACTTTTTCGTTGCGGTAATTCTCCTCGCGGGATTACAATTACCGTGGGATGAGCACATTGCTCAAACTTTTACTTTTGTCACGCTCCATCCAAACATTACTAATGTGCACCCACCATGTCATGTTTATATCTATGTAGTAAAGGACCACTTAAAGTCTCTTGTGGAGGAGGATAAGAAGTTATTGGCCCCTGGTAAGGATTTCACGTCCTCCCAGATAAGACCTTAAGGCAATTGCACCTTGAAGCAAACTGCAAAATAAATCCTTAACATGACCTGCTCACATTGCTTCACAGGAGAAAAGAGTTTAGTAATAACATACACAAAAAAAAAACACAAAATTATTGCATAATGTCTCAAGCACCGTAACTGGATATGTGAGAAAGAAGGTTCAAGTGTGAAATTATCACTATGTGGATTTGTATACATATTTTGAAATGGAGATGGAACGGAGGAAATGATACCGTCGTTTATGCGCGTATTATCCGCGGATGTCTGGAGTCGAAGAAAGAAGCGGCAAAAATCCTTTAAATACCTACTAATAAGGATATAACCTTCAATATAGTAACATATAGCTTTTCATTTACACAAAATGAAGTTAGTGGCAAGTTTGTGCTGAAGGAGAAAATTCTCTCAATGCGTAGTTTTTGAATGAACATTTTTCACCAAAAATGTTATTCACCTTACAGCTTCTCAGAAGAGCCAAGGAATTTTTATGAATGAAAAACAGTGAAGGCGGTGAGTGAGAGAGGAAGGGAGGGTGAGAATATGGGAGTAAATGTACATAGTAAAATTTCAAAGAAATTACTATTTGTGCATGTAAAAATATGTGTAAACATTTCTGGGAAGACGATAGAGGAAATGAGAGAGACAGAGGAGGGGAGGGGAAGAGGAAAAAGAGAGAAAATATATAGACAACTTATTTGTGAATGAGTACATTTTTGGTCATACTACAGAAATTCAATCAAGCAAATGGAAAGTAAGCGATGGGTAGATTATTCATCTTCTTCTCCTTACTGGACATGAATGTGTTTGTCTGGAGAGCTACAGTAATCCTTCTTCTTGAGGAGAAAGTTCTCCTACCGCACAAGTGCCTCTTATAGCCGAGGGAGTATACAGATATGGAGGTCCTTCATAAAGGCAGTCACAGTGAATGATTCTTCTCCGAAAAGGAGTTCTTTTTTCAACAAGTACATAATGTTTAAGCCCAGAATAAGGGACAAGGCTTCAATGATATGCATACACGACCCGCCCTAATGATTTAGTGTGAGGAAGGAATGTATGGGAGTTTTTACTGTGGCATCCAACAGGAACATTTATTGTATGGTCGGAGGAAAAAGAATGAAAGGGAAGAAAGAAGAGAAAGAGAGTTTCTTTGACGAGTAATTTCGCGCTGGAAGTAACACCAGGGGTTGGCTTGCGAAATTCCTTTTTTGCCCTCTGTCTCTTCTGTCTCTCTCTCTCCGTCTCTGTCGTCTCTTGGGTTTTTTCCCCTATTTTTCTCTCAATGTAATACCAGTACTTTACTACACTCCAAGGTCCCTTTGCCAGCTCCTATTTCATGGTTTGTCAATGAATGAACTTGTGTGTGGGCGTGTATGTAAACTTACGATTTTTCTCCTTGGGGTGTGGATGGAAATACTGTAAAACTATAAGACTCTCGTCTCGGCAATGAAGGTCTTTCTCTCTCTCTCTCTCTTTCTCTCTCTCTCTCTCTTTCTCTCTCTCTTTCTCTCTCTCTTTCTCTCTCTCGTTCTCTCTCTCTTTCCTTTTCTGTTGCAGGAATTCGTAAAAGGCTGGACTTGTAAGGATATTGAGTGGAAGAGAGGCAAAAGACTGGTACGTTTGGGGAGTGTGTATAGTGGCTTAAAATCTGAGCAGTCGTGGTAGCGAGGAAATTGTTTGACTGCCTTCACGTTTTACCCATGATCTGCTCTCTCCTTTCTCTCTCTCTCTCTCTCCCTCTCTTTCTGTCTCTTACCCTCTCTCTCGCAAAAAGAACATGTTTGATCGCCATTATTAAAGTTTAAAAATACCTACATACATATATGGCACAAGTCGGGCCTGTGGTAAAAAAAAAAAACTTTTTCCCTCGTCTTCCGCCCTCCTCGGTATGTTTTTCCCCCTTTCTTTCCCAGAATATTCCCTTCCTTATATGATCATAAGAACCGACAAAGGATAAAATTCCCTTGACATGAATGGAAAAAAATAAGGAAAAATTCTATACATTTCCATCTCCGCATGTTCTGATTGGAGAGTTTTTTAACCAAAGATTTTGTGGTTTTTTTTTGTTCTATGTCCTTTTTTTTGAAACATCTAAAGAAATCAGCTATTCATAAAAAGTTTTGTATATACCATAATAATCCTATGGGAAAGTTAATTTTCATGCTTATTTCCAAATTCTTTTTCCACACTTGGAGAGAATGAGAGAAAATAATTATTAAAAAAAAGGGTGAATCCCCCAAACGCTACTCCTGGGATATGTTGGAAAAAATGGATTTTTTTCCGCTTGTCTCCTTTACGCCACCAACAATGATTTTTGATGATGGGAAAAACCAGAGGAGAAAAAGTTGCGATTAAAATATGATTACACTCCTTTTGTGTAGGAACGACAGGGACCAAACAAAAAAAAAGCCACACGCACTGTCCACGTCCTAAAAAGTTGTCCTAAAGCTTGCTTAATAAAACATATATCTGTACCAGTCAAAATAGAGAGGAGATGGAGTGAGAAGAGAGGAGAAAAGAGGGAACAAACAAAAAAGAGATTCATGCAAAAGTAAAAAAGGTTGACAAAACATGTCATCATCTCCTTTAGTCAGCACTTTAGTCACACAAGATTGATTTTGTTTGAGTAATCCCTGCCGCATGGTGAGTGTGTGTGTCGGGGCTAAATACACATGTAAAAGTAGTAAATCACTTGACAAAGTGGTCAGAAAGGACAACAATACAGGGAGTGAGATGAGACTGAGAGACAGAGAGAAATGAAAGAGAGAGAGAGAGAGAGCGAGAGAGAGAGAGAAGTGCGAGGAAAAATGAAAGGGGGACTGCACTCTGTACACACACCGGCACGTGTCCTTCATGAATTCAACACATTGCCCTCACCAAATTTATTCCATGTTAATTTAATGTCGCCCCCGTAAGTTTTTACACACATTATGTGTTGATTCTATTTATAATGCTAATTACTTGGACCCTTGTTAACCTATCCACCACCACTTTTGGTTTACTCCTAGTAGTATACCCTCCCTTTTATTCAATAGACTTTTAACCCCCTTTGTGTACATAATGTAATAGTCAAAACCTCAAACATTCTTTCAATCCTACCCGAATCTCCTCTTCCCCACAGCAAAACTGAACATCAACAAATGAGCATCAGCAAAAATAATATTATCGTGTGAAATTACCCCTCTTTCATGAACGTTTTTTTAAACATCCCCCTTAATGACTTGGTAAAATCCTGAAAAACGTCCATATACCAGGCATTTGTATGTAAGTATATGAAATGGCAATGGTATCAGCAATTGGATAAACAAACAAAAAAAGACAATAAATCCTCCGTGTCAGTAAATAGAAGAATATTGTGATGAAAAGTGATTGTATCGGGAGTGGAATTAAGGAGGAATGAAAAAAAAAAAATTACAACCTAGGTTAAGATTGTTCCATTTGGAGTAACACTCATCAATTTGCCTGGGAGCGATTGGACGGTGGAACTACTACTAAAAAAAAGTACTTCAGAAGCATTTATGTACATCGTGTAAGATAATGAAGATGAGAGAGAGAGAGAGAGAGGAATAATCGTATGCATGCATGCGTTTAATTTTAATTCAAACAATGAAATTATGTATACCCACTTTTAACATAGTCTTAATTAACGAAAAGATTTCAACAAGAGCTTCTCTCTTTCTCCTTCTCTCTCCTCAACCCTTTCCCCGTCTTTATCTCTCCCACCTATTTTTTTTTTGAGGTCTTCAAACAGTAATTAGCCGACACACTGAAAATCTTAATTAATCTTTTACACAGAGTGGTTTCAATCCTTCTACACTTACACTCACCAGCCTTTTTTTTCTACCTCCGTATAATCCTAGAGTCCCCACAATAACAGTGATTAAGTGACAGTTTAAAAAATGTCTAATAATAAATACATTACAATTGTAGAAATTTTCCTAATGTTATTTTTAAAACAAACCCTAAAGTTTGAAACAAACCCCGTAAGTAATGGTGTGCATGCGTGAAAATGTCTGGGTAATTTATTTCTATCCATTTTTCCCAATTCTGTGATGAACCAGTGTGGAACAAATGAGAGGGGAAACTGATAATTTCCCAAGCCGGCACGTGCCTCAAGGCATCACAGTTCCCTGACTGATTTTCAATAAGTTTTTTAGTCTTTATTATACTGTACGTGCATTCCCTTTGTCTTTCTCTCTCTCTCTCTCTCTCTCTCTCTCTCTCTCTCTCTCTGTCTTTCTCCCTTTATAAAGTGTTTCTTGTGCGGGGAGAAAAAGGCACACACACAAACATCATGTTAAATTCATCCCAATAACATAATTAATGATCCAACTGACACGGACTCTCTCCTCTTCCACATTTATCCTCGTATGTAGTGGAGCTCAAGTCAAGTTTTGGAGGACTTTTCACACTTTTGAAAAACGGATGAGAGAGAGTGAGGAGAGTGCTGGGAGCTCATTCATCAATGTCGATGGAGAGTTTGTGATCATCATTTGAAATTGAATTGGAATAAAGTGGGAGTGACACATTTAAGATGTGTCAGTTTCACGGATCTTTCAGCAACACTGAGCTTTAATATCTCCTTCCTATTTCTTCCATTCCAGTCCTTTGACAGCTTTTACATCACAGGGAAATGTACCAAATAGACGAGAGAAAAAATAATAATTACGACGGAGAAGATGGGTTAGAACATGGGAGGAACAGATAGGATTTTCAACCCCTCGAAGAAGGAAAAAACCGAATGAGTAGTAACGAAATGGGAAAGAAAAGTTGACCGAAGGAGACACAAGGGAATTAAAGGAGAGGAGGTGCTGAGAGGGTAATGATTAAAAACACATAAAAGGGGAATACCGAAAACAGAGACCATCCCACGACTAAAAAGAGAAATTGAGAAGACCCCCCCAAAAAAAAAAAGAAATCAGAGATCATATTATGTTACAAGATATGTAAAGTATAAGAAGATGAAGGGAATTTTGAAGACCAAATGAAGTCACCCCAAACATCAATCAGGAAAGGATTGGCCGTGAGGCTTGAAAAGAGAAAGAAATCTATAAATGGTGCGAACCTCTCCTCCAGCACAACCAGTTTCAAACAATTAACAAAACAATCAAAGACCAATCACGCGACTGGAAGTAAATGTATCCTCCAAATACGTCTAACGAGAAAATAGAGAGAGAGAAAGGAGTGAAAAGGAGAGTAACATGAAAGATCACACATACTCATTAATGTATGCAAAAGAATGTTAAAGAATTTTTTTTATTCCCGTAAAAATATAAAAGAATCTTTTTGACTCCATTAAAAGAATTTGGAAAAGAATTTGGAAAAGGAAAAGAATTTGTACGAAAAAAAAAATCACCAAAAAAATGTAACATCTCCTTCCTTACCTTTAAGTTGACTGCTTGTACTTCTCAAATCTTTCTGATCCTGTATAATAATTTTAGGATTGAACACATGATTATCCAGTCCATTTTTCCGATGTTGTTGCTGTCCATAAATATACTGATTATACTGAGGATGGAAGAAAGGGTACTGGAAGGGTCGAGGAATTCTCAAGAAATTCCCCACGGCCACGGCCAACATCTCGGAAGATGTGGTGGAATTGGTGGAGCTAGAATTAATGGAGATTGATGAGGAATTGACACTGGTTGTGGCCGTGGATTTAATTAATATTTCAGGGTCCACCATATTTATCAACATATTAAATACTATCTCTCCCTCTCTTTTATTGTCACTTTTTTTAAAAATTCAAATCAATTCCTATTCGTATATTTTATCGGAAGCCCCCTAAAAAACACCTGAGAAAAGAGAAGATTCCAGAAAAGGAAATCAACAAACTTTGGAATGGATTGATTCCCAACTTGTCCACATTTACACAAACCGGACAACTCTCTGGAATGTCAACACAAAAAATATCCAACCACAGTCACACAATCATTCTTATTCCATGGAAAGTAAAACGTACGGGAAAAGACAAATTCTGTCTCCAACCCCCCGTAAAAAAAAGTCCCGCCTCACTTCTTTCACTTGGAGAAAATTTCCCTCAAAAAAAAAAACATAAAATAAATAATAAACTAATTTCTCAACTTTGCACAGATTATTTTTTTTTCTTTTTCGTAAAGAAAAATAAAACAATTGGAACAATAATAACAATGATAGTAATACACGTGGAACAATTAGGAATTGAAGTAGTTGCAGTAACGGTCGTGGTAGTAGCCGCAAAAAGGGTTAATGTGTAGCAGTAGTAGGAATGTTGCTTACAGAAGAAAATGTGTGAGATTCAATTTGTATTCAATCTTCCCTCTCCTTCTCCTTTCCTCCACTGTTTTGTTTCTCACTTGAAATCCAATTACAAACTAAAAACGCTTTTGGTGTAAAAACCTTTTGCTTCGCTTCTCCCGCATGCACTCAGTCAGTCTTTCTCTCTCTCTCCCTCTCTCCCACTATTTCTCTCTCTCTCTCTCTCCCTCGTTTCGCTCATCTTCATCTTCTCTCTTCGGCTGCAATTTTTTTGGTAAGGGTAACACTGTAATAGAATCATATTGAATTTTCTATTCTCTCTCTACCCCCTTTAGCTTTTTGCCTTCTTGTCCTCCTCATGTATGTGTGTACGTGCATATGCCTGGCTCATGTTGGCTGGTGAAGGTACCAGATTTTTAGTGAGGAAAACACCATGTGGTTCTCCCTTTATGTATGCATGTATGTATATACATATGTATACACCCATCTATTGACATGGGGCCTTTCCTATATGTGTGTGTATGTGAATGTGTACAATGTGGTGCTTTCTCACCAAAATCTCTCTCTCCCTCCAACTCTTTGGAACGTACAAGATATTCACATGTATACATGTACGGGAGGAGAAAAAAAACCACCGCCCATGAACGTAAAATAGGGTGGAGTTACACTATTCTTCGCAACCAATGAAATGTCTGTTATTTAAAGTGAATTTTAGTGAAAACGATCAATATGTTTCGTGCTTTATACCTCCTTCCTATATACTTACAGTCACTACTACTACCTTCATCAAAGCCCCTCTTTCTCTCTTGCTCTCTCTCCCTCTCTCTTTCCCTTGCACTCTTTCTCTCTCAAATAGAACTCTCTCCAAAGAGAGTTAGTCGGAAGGAGTGGAAGAGAGAAAGAGGAGGCGGCGGAGGAGGAGGCGGAGGAGGAGGCGGAGGAGGCGGAGGAGGAGGCGGAGGAGGCGGAGGAGGCGGAGGAGGAATGAATTTTACCCACAAAACCAGCAGTACATGTAAAAAGGATCTACATCTACCACCCTGTACATACATATGTACATACGGAGGAAAGGTACACCCTTCTCCATGCCACCAACGACCGAAGAAATTTTCTTCTTAACTATCTCTCTCTCTCTCTCTCGATTTTCTTTTCCTTTGCTCTCCTTCTTTCTCTCAATTGTCTCTTTCTTCGTATGTATCATATCCACAATGTCCACGGCATTTCCGTTCGGTAGATTATTTGTGGATTTTCTTATCCTTTATTCTTCTTTCTCCTTCCTCTCCCCCGTAATAAATGTTTTTCTTTTCTCCGATTCGGCCCTCGTTTCCAAGTGCATGTCTCCTTACTTTTTTCCTCCCTTTGTTGATGGTTCTTTCCCTTTTCTGGATATCGTCTCTCTTTCTCTTTTTGTATTTCCATGCGCTTTTTCCTTTCAATTCGCCATTCACTTACCTTTAATTGCCCGTTCATTGCGGACTACACTCCCTTTTCTGTTCCCAGGTGTTTGTCTCTTTCTTCAGTAATTTTTTCTTCCTCCCCGGCTTTCTTTCTCCTTGTTTGTGTATATTTCTCTCTTATGAGCTTTCTTTCTCCTTGTTTGAGTATATTTCTCTCTTAGGAGATTTCTTTCTCTTATGACTCTTTCCATTCTTTGTACTCTGTCTTCTCTTTACTTGTCTCGTATTCGGTCCTTTATTCGTCCATGTTGCATGTTAATCTTCTCTTCTCTTTTTGGGGGGAGACGTTTCTCCATCTAAATGTCTCTTGCTCCGTTTATTGGGTGGATGACTGGTGATATCATTCTGATATTTCTCCCAACCTGTCTCTGTCCTCCCTCCGGGTTTTTGATCATTTACATTTCTCTCTACTTAGGTTCTCTCCTTTTTATTTCCCTCCCCCGTCTCTCTCTCTCTCTCTCTCTCTCTCTCTCTCTCTTTCCATCTCTTTCTTTATACTTATACCTCTCACTTATTTGCCGACAGGCCTATAGAACGTCCATGTGCATGTATTCCTCACACATGCAGGAGGAGCCGAATTTCCTTGGATACTGTTGTGCAGGTTATATCTGATTCAAGATCAAGTATACTCGTTGATGTGAGCGCATACCATTACTGGTATATGTCTTAGTATATGGGTATACCCGCGTATATATATGCATATACCCTTTTTTCCACCCCGCGTCATTCTTTCCCTCCCTCCTTCTCTCGCTCCCTCTCGTTGTTAGACAAGTAAAAGTGAAAAAAACAGATTGGCTTCAAGGCTCGTGTATAATATGTTTTTTCATGTTATTATAGAGTTGTCTCAGCTAGTTACGCTAATGACAGGTTATGTTTATTTCTCCTCTTTGTGTTTCTCCCTTTTTTTTTGTCATGTGTTTCTCAAACATGGTCATATGTATATGAGTGTTTGTGTATATATGTATATGATTGAGGATTATAATACAGAGTGTTTTTATAGTGGTTTTCGGCTCTCGTCCTCTGTATACTTAATAATACAATAAAGCTTATGTTGAGAGTGTGTTTGTACGACTTGTTTAGGCTAGAGCATGTTCTTTGCCGTTTGTTCTTTCCCTCAGTGTATGTATGAGGTTTCGGGTTAATTTTTTTTTTTTTACTCCTCTCTTTCTTTCGGAACTTTAATTTGATTAGAGAATTTGTTTTTTTTTATTCCCACTTCTCCCTTGGATTATTTCTTATTATTTTTCGCCCCAGTACTACTACTACTCTTTTCTGTTAAGCACGAATTTATATGATTGTGTTGTGGCGAGTCTCATCCTCACTTCCCTGTCTTATGTACTTTTTGTAGTACTTACTACAACTAGTAGTAGTAGCGGTCTTAATATTAAATTCTATTGTTTTATACCCATTCTGCAACCTTCTTGTGGCCTGGGTAATTCTTTTTTTTTCTTTCGCAAAAAAAAAAAACACACACACACACATACACAAAAAATAAAACAAAATCCTATACATTATCTCTAATGGGTATATGTCATATACGTGTAAAAACATGTTCTTCTACCAGTCTTCAACTTGTTGTTTTTAATTGGTTTATATGCAAGTGGAAAATACGTACGTACTCATGTCTAACATGTGCAATTGGGCGCTTGAGAGTCGTCAAGGAGCATGTTGTAGTTTTATTGGAATTAATAAATGCCTTCTCCTACACAGTCTTTTCTATCAATATTCTAGCCCGGAGAAAGAAGGAGATTAGATGAGAGAGATGGAGACAGAGATAGAAAAACAGAAAAAGATGGTGAAAGAGAAGAGAAATGATGAGACATTAGAGGAAAGAGGGACAGAGAGAAAACAGTAACAGTGAGAGACGAGAGAAAAATGAGATAGAGAGCGAAGAAAAAAGAGGAACAGAGAGGAAAGAGAGACAGTGAGTGATGAGAGAGAGAAAAGAAGGAGAGAAAGAGAGACAGAGAGCGATGAGAGAGAGAGAAGAGAGACACAGAGCGAAGAGAGAGAAAAAAGAGACAGAGCAAAGAGAGAGAGAAAGAGACAGAAACGAGAGACAGAGCAAAGAAAGAGAGAAAGAGACAGAAACGAGAGACAGAGCAAAGAGAGAGAGAAGTAGAAGACACGTCTGGCAAGTGTACACACTTTGATTTCAAGTCACTGCGTAATGTGTAGGTAGTTAAGGGAGTAATATATAGTTAAATGTAATCTCAATCAATGAGCAATTTCTGCATTAGTTTTCTTCCCCTTCGCCTCCTCATTGCTCTCCATCATATTTTATACTCGTTAATTGAATCCTGAACAAAAGAAGAGGTATGATTTATTGAGTATATATTCATTTCACTTCTCTCAAAGTATTTTCCCATTTAAATTGATTTCTGCCACAAGTACTATCGTTATCAAAAGGATTTTAATAAAGAGGTAACTTTAATAATGGATTACATGGGGAAAAGTATGTTGAATGAGTATAAAAAAAAAGTGGTTGCATTTTTTTTTTATGATGGAAAAGACTGAGTGGGCAACTTTTGAGGAATGAAGACGTTTTTATTCTCTCCGACAAGCTGTGGAGCGGTGCTTGTGCTTCTGTTGTGGTGTTGCACCTCTTCTGTCTCAACCATATAATGACTTTGTTTGAGCGAAGGAAATGATTTTAGGAGGAAAAAAATACTGGAAAAAATTAAAAGGATGATTAAATGTTTTTTTTATTCCCTTTTCCTCTCATTTTTTTTGTAAACATGAGTTCATACTTCTACGTACGTGAATTTCATTATCCACGGTGAGCCGGATTCTTGTACATATAATTATCGTATCTAATTATGTCAAGTGATTTGCACGCTATAATTATTCCTCATCTCATTAGTGAATTACTTATAGCTTGTTCACTGTCAACTCAACAGTTTTCATTAGGTCCCAACACCGTCTTTTGATAAGTTGGTTTTTGGAATGCAAAGTGCTTTTTTTTCTTCTTCTTCTTCTTCCTCCTTTTTTTTCCATAGCAAGTGTTTCTACTGCGAAAGAATGGTGATAATAATAATGACTTAAGTGCCTGGAGAAAGAAAATCTTTTGTTATGTGTGATATAGTAATACGAGAGAGAGAGAAAAAAAACATACATGTGCAAAGTCCCCTGAGGTGAGATTTTTCTATAGACACTGCTGGGGGTTATTTGTTATTGTACCTGATTATACTATATAACATCTTTAAGGAAATTACTCAAAGCGATACTATACACGTAGGAGCCGGGGGAATTATTACCAACTATTGAATTTACTTCGTGCAGATTAAAAATAAAGTTAAGGGGGTAGGGGATATTAACCAGATTTTGGGATAGGAAGGAGGTGGAGTGTGAGTTGGGCATTTGCTACAGCAATTCAACGAGGTGGCTGTAATTGTGTAAGTTTTTTTTAAAAAAAAGCGTTTTCTTTCAAAATCATAATTATGTTTGCACGTGTTCAAAGCTCGTTCCATCAAACTGATACTGTATGGGTATAAAGGCCTGAGGAAGTAATAGCTATTGACACTTGTCCGTATGTGAACAAAAAGACGGGAGAAAATATTACAGGAAAAGGCCATGATACACATTCTGGGGCTGGGACTAGAGGGTGGAGATTACTTCGGTAGTAATTCTACTTTCGTGGTGGGTGAGTTAAAAAAAACTGGGAATAGAAAAGGAATTTGTGGCAATCTGCAAATAATAATAGGGAACCACTGGGTAGACGTCCCTGCATGTGAATTTTGTGAGGAAAAAAGCGAGGGAATGTAAAAGAAAGAGCAAAATCAAAAGCGAGAGAAGGAAAAAGAGAGCAAGGAAGAGAGAAATGGTTAAAGCGGAAGGAAAGAGACAGAATGTTAGACAGATAGGACGAGAAGGAGATTAAGAAAAAAAGAGAAAAGAGACAAAAATAAAGAAGGAGAGAGACAAAAAAGATGAAAGACAAAAATAAAGAAGGAGAGAGACAAAAAAGATAAAAGACATAAACTAAGAAAACAGTGAGCGGAAAAAAGGACAGAAATAAGCAGATGACAGTGACAGAGAGGGAAAGAGGAAGTACGTAAACAGAAAAAACGGAAATAAATGCATAGATAAAAGAGTGCAAAATAGGATAAAAGGGAAAATCAGAGAAAAACAGGAAAAATAACTACATATACAAATATAAAGAGAAAGAAAGAGGAAACATAACTGAATATACAAATATAAATAGACGAAAGAGGAAACATACCTAAATATACAAATACGAAGAGACGAAAGAGGAAACGACTAGATATATAACTATAAAGAGAAAGAAGTACGGAAGAAAATAAGCAGGAAAAATCACTAGACACATACACGAATTAAAAGAGAAAGACGTACTGAAGGAACAGGAAAAACAGCCACTTATACAAATGTAAATAGAAGGAAAGAGGGAAAATAGCTGGACACACAAATTTAATGAGAATGAAAGAGGAAAAATAACTTTACATACAGAAATATAAAGGGAAAAACAGCCAAAAAGAAGGAAACAAAATATATTCATGTATAAAGAGAGAGAAAATAACAGGAAATAAATTTGAAAAATCCCTACACGTACAAATGTAAAGAGGGCGAGAAAATAACTCAAAATAAAGAGGAAAAATGCATACACGTACAAATAGAGGAAAAAGAAAAGGAAAGAGGAAAAATATCTGTAGATATACGAATATAAAGAGAAAGAAGAATGAAAGAAAAGAAAGAGACAGAGGGAATGGAAGAGCTGGAGAAAAGAGTATTTGTGACATAAACCCATCAAATGAGGAAAGACTCACGATCAAGACATTGATTGAGCTTATATAGATATAATAAACTCAATTATTTTCATGGCTACATAACCACATGAAGGGAGAGAATGTAATCACGACATAATCCTCTCTCGCTCAATCTGTCTATTTAGACTACCCCCCTCGTGGCTTGCTATGGTGAACCAAGAGTACAAGAGTCACTAATGTATGAGTACCAAAAATATGCTGTTAAACAATAAATTAACACCCGTGTAGAAGGGCTCTGCCTATTCTCTTTCTCTTTCTCTCTCTCTCTCTCTCTCTCTCTCTCTTTCTCTCCCTCACTCCGTCCCTCTCTCATTCTTTCTCTCACCCTCGCTGATGCTATAACCATTATGTAAAAACTAAAAGAGATGAGGCTCCCCTCTCCCCCTCTATGCTGGTGGTAGTGATTTGAGCTTTAAATAATATCAACTTCCTCCTATACAAGGACTCAACGAGGGAGCAACGCATTATATACGGAGTGAGTGAGCAGGGAGAGCAAGAGAAAAGTGAGCAAGGGAGAGACGGAGTGAGGGAGGGAAAGAGAGAAGGAGAAAGAGAGAGAGAGCACACATTTTCCTTCCTACATACAAAGAAATTTTCACACTTTGTAAATACGAGCAGAAAGGAGCAAAGTGACTCCCAACAACAACTGTGAGGGAGACAGAGAGAGAGAGTCAGGAGGGAGAGAGAGAGGGAGAGAGAGAGAGAGGTGCTGGTCGTGCTGATGATGGTGTAAGAGTGAAAAGCTCTGGCTGCAAGCAATCTATTGTGGCAATTCGTATACCTAGCACTTATTTCGGGGAGTGAGAGAAAGAGAGAGAGAGAGAGAGAGAGAGAGAGAAAGAGGGAGAGGGAAAGATCGGGAGACCGAAAAAGCATACGTTGACTTCCCCTTTTCTCCCTTCCATTTCTCCCTCTCTCCTTCTGTTATAACTGAAGATATTATATATAGTGGTGACTTAAAAGTGTATATAATAAAAACCAGGAGCAATCTATATCCTTCTCTCTCTCTCTTTCTCTCCCTCCTTCACTTCTTCCCTAGATCTCGTCTTCCCGTGTGTGTGTAATAATAGTAAAAAGATTTCCACTTTGGCTTTTACACTGATTTTCCCTTCAAAGCCAGTGTATTTTGACAAGTATTAATTACATCTAATGACAACAAATAAACCATTTCGCTGGACATTTCTCCCTCTCTATCTCTCCGCCTCCTCCTCTCACCCTTGCTCTCTTCTCATTCCCAAGGCTGACATGGGAAATGGATGTACTTATATAAGTGTGTATAGACTCAGAGGAGAGGGAGGGGGAGGAGAGAGTGGTCCGGTGATCGATTTTCGCTTATCCCTTCTATAATTATTTATTTCTCGAATTATTTTTCTCCGCTCAACTTATTTCCTTTCTCCGAGGGTTTACTCTTTTTTCTATATATAGATATAACACTTAGGAGAGAGCAATTTTTCCCTTTCTCTTTCTTCCTGTCTCTCTCTCTCTCTTTTTTTTTCTCTCTCTCTCTCTCGCTTTCCCTCCCACTGTCTCCCTCCTTCTCTCTCACACTTTCCATAATACCCAGCACAATAACAGTTGTGTGGGTTGTGGATTGCCACCGGGAATAAAAGTGTGCATGCACGTGGTGAGCTGGAAAGGCCTCATACCCCCGTGGCACTAGCATATGAACTAAAAGACAGGGAAACAGGAGTTGCTACGGTATAAAGTCCAAAAAAACGGTGTAGGCAATTTTTTTTACGGGTATACTGTACAATGTGAGTGTATTTAGAAGGTTTTTTTTCAAAGTATGGTAGTATTACATACACAGTTTCAATCTGATGGAGGAATTACGGGAAAAAGCATGTCTTGATTTGGTTCAATTTTCTCCATCTTTTTTTTTTCTCCCTTCCCTTCCTTCCTTTTCTCCCCTTTCATTTTTCCCAACTCAATAGGAGAATGAAAGGGAAGGTTTAAGTGTGGAGTGGTAATAAAAATAAATTTGGGAAGAAAATGATTATGATGAAAGAATCATACAACTTTTTCTTATGACTCCCACCCTTATGTTCACGCACTGGGGTGGCTTGGTACGAAAGTGTTTCTCAAAAATACAGAAATTGGCCCTCCTTTGTTTTTATCCTTGTCCTTGCTTTTACAAAAGAAAATTTACTGTGGAGACACAAAAAAGTTGCTTTTTTTATTTGGTTGAAAAATGTTATTTTTTTTAAGAAAAGAAAGATGGGATGAAATTGGGAGTAGAAATAGTATTATATATTGTGATTGTTATTATTATAATCCCATAAAAAAATATTTTGAGTATTTTTTCCTTTTCGGGGAGTTTTTTGGTTGGAAGAAGATGGAGGCAAAAGAGGACGGGTGGGAGATTCTTGGTGGTGGTATTTTTTTTCTCTCTCCCGGGCTGTACTTTCATACAGGAAGCAAAGGAAAGAGAAAGTGGGATGGAAAGAGAGAAAGGAAGGGAAAGAAGATACAAGTGTCTTTTATTTTGTATTATTTTTTCATTCCTTTTTACTCCTATTACGAGGACCCCAGCACTGGTACCTTTTTCCCTCAAGTTGACTTTTTCTCGTTCCACAAGTTATAATTCAAAAACGTGACAAATGAACTAAACTACTGCATTACGATAAAATTGACTTTTTCCCTCCCTCTTTCCGTCTCACTCTCTCTCTCTCTCCCTCTCTTGCTCTCACTTGTGCTATAAGTAGTATTTCTTCTACTAAGTTTTTCCTTTCCTTCTTTCTTATTTTCTCTTCCCTTCTCTCTCTCTCTCGCTCTCCCTCGCTCTCTGTCTCTCGCTCTCTCTCTCGCTTTCTCTCTCGCTCTCTCTCGTTATATAGGTACCGTATACATTGGTTCTAGATGTAAAATGTTCCAGTTTACTCGGGTATCTCTGCCTTCTACTCTTCGCTCTCTCTCTCTCTCTCTCTCTCTCTCTCTCTCTCTCTCTCTTTCCTTCCCTTTTTTACTCATGATTTCTCCGTTTTTCCCTTCTCCTTGATGCTACACACACTGTGTGGTAGTAGCAATAATATTTTTGGGACCTTTTTTTATATTTATAGATATAGATATTTTCACAGCTTGTAGTCTCTCCATTTTATCCATGCTTTCAACGTTTTATCCCCGCTCTTTTGACTTCCACTCTCTACTATGTCATAGTTTTTTTTCCTCCTTCTACATACATATGTTCGTCTATTCCTTTTTTTTTGCGGGTGGTTGGAGTTTTAGGTTGTGAAAAGAAAAAGAATATTCCCTTCATCTTGCGATGCGTGTGTGATGTACGGAGGTATATATGTACATGTGTATAAATGTCCTACGTGCATCTCCCCTTTGAGTGTAAGGTGCACACACTAAGGAGTTTTTAAGGGATCTACGCAATAAATGTGTCTGTGGAAGGGGAATATCCTTTTTTTCTCTCTCTCTCTCTCGTTTCATTTTTCCCCTTTTTTCCTTTTTGAAATTCCTCACACATGACAAGTTTATTTGAGAGTGTGGAAGAGGGAGGAATCCTGGGTAAATATAAGGGAAAATACGGAACCAATGAGGATTTCATTAAAAAATTATTAGGGAGCTATGCCCATGATGTGGTATTGGGAGCAGAATCTCCATTTTTTTCGCTTGACTTTATCGACATTGAAAGGCGGGTAAAACTTGGTTCTGTTCGTTATTTCCGGGCATGTGCCTTTTCTCTCTCTCTCTCCCGGTATTTATTTTATTTGAATGCAAACATCTTCTTTGGAAGTATCAATTGGAGCGGTGATAGAAAGTGTGGGAGAGAGGGAAAGTGTAGTAATGGTAAAAGAAATTCATTTAGAACTTTATTTCTCTGGGGAGGGCAAACTTTTTTTTTTAATCATACGTTCTTCTTGGAATTGAGGGTTCTCCGTGGTACATTCTGTAATTAATAGAATAGAGGATTCTATTCTTGGAAAGCCTGGAGAAAGTTTGGAAAGGATCCGTTACCACCCATGTTTTTGTATGAATTCCAAAGGACAACTTTCTTTTTCCCTTTCAATTTACCTTTTGCTTTACACTGATTTGTGCAAAAAAAAAGTTTTTTCGGAATCCTCTTCATTGATTGTGTAGTTGAAGACATTATTAACACGCTGCATATCATCCCATAGGATTCCCTTGCTGTGTAGGTATGTATTTCTTCCTAGAAACGTGGAAGGAATTTTTAAAGCATGAATAAACTCACGGAATTTACCAAACGTTGTCTCATTGGTGAAGAAATGGAATTCTCACAGTTTGTAATTATTTTCGGGAGAAAAGTGTACAGCTTGTGTGCATATAAGAAATAGAATCCTCACTGTTTCTACCTATAAAGTTTAGTGAACTGAAAAACAAAATTTTGTTGACCAAAGTTTACCCCTGTAGTACTTCTTTACCCTTTTCTCCCAACCAAAAAAAAAACCTTCTTCAAACTTTGGTCGTCTCACTATTTTTTCTTGGCTGACGAAGATGTGTCGCATATACTGAAAAAAAAGCCTTCAAAGTCATTCACTTTCTCCCCTTTCTGCGAGACAGAAAAAGCCCCATCACCCTGTAATATGCTTTAGGATAGAAGATCTCTCCCCACTCTAACCATATTGTGGGGGTGCGTGGAATATGGTTGTTCTCCCCGGTTTAAAATATTCTATATATGTCGTCTTATTACCCAACCCTTGGATTACTATTTCGTCATCCTAGGAAAGTTTTTTGGGGAGCTAATAAAACTTTTCCCTCCGATTCTCTCTTCACCCTCCCGCACAGCCTGTATACCTACGAAATTTTTTAACACTTCCTCTTTCTACGGAGATGCACTTTTTCCTCCTTTTCCCCTCTCCTCTTTCTTGTTCTTTTCTCTTTGCCTGTCTTATTCTCTCCCTTTACGTCTCTTTCTGTCCATGCCGCTTTTTCATTTTCTTTTTGTATTATGTCTCTTTCTCCTAATGTACTTTCTCTTCTTCTTTGCAATCTCTCCATTTCTTTCTTTCTCGACTTTCTCTCTTTTCTATTTCTATAACCTCAATTTCCAAGTCCATATCTCTTTTCTCTCCTGGACTGTCTCCCATTACCTGCCAAAATCTCTTTGCGCAGATTATTTGATTCGCTTTCACTAAACGACACTGAGTTTTCTCGCTCTTTTTTCTCTTGTATCTCTCTTTCTTTCTCTTTTTTCGTCTCTTTTGCTCAGCATTTTTCTCTATATTTTTTACCGTCTTTTGTCTTGCTGTGTTTTTCTCTGTATTTTTTACCGACTTTTATCTTGCTGTCTTTTTGTCTATATTTTTTCTCGTCTCTTCTCTTGCTGTCTTTTTCTCTATATTTTTTATCGTCTCTTCTGTTGCTGTTCTTTTCTCTCTTTTTCTGTCGTCTCGTCTCTTGCTGCCTTTTTCTCTCTTTTTCTGTCGTCTCGCCTCTTGCTGTTCTTTTCTCTCTTTTTCTGTCGTCTCGTCTCTTGCTGCCTTTTTCTCTCTTTTTCTGTCGTCTCTTCTCTTTATCTGTTTATCTGTCTCTTTTCTTGTTCAATCTTTTCTTCTCTTTTCCTTGTCGTCGCTTCTGGCGCTTTTACTTGGTCTTTCTCTCCCTTTTGCTGTCATCTCGTTTTTGACTCTATTTCTGTGGTTTTCTCTCTGGTATCTCCATTTCCCCCTTTTTTTTTTACATTTTTCTCTGACATCTCGCTTTGATTTTTTGTCTGTTGTTTTCTCTCAGTTATCTACTACCTTTATATCTTTTTCGTATGTTCCCCATATCATCTCCCTTTGGCTCCTTTTTTATCGTGTATTTCTCCCGTATTTCATTGCCCTTTTCCCCTCTCTCTCTCTCTTGAATAGAAGATATAGTCCACTTTTCTCTAAATGTGTAAGCATCTCTCTGAAGATTTGAAATCTTTTATAATTCCGTAGTTGAACACTTGCTGGAAAGCAACCTAAAATCTGTATGAGTGTACATACATATATATGTAATTATACATATATGTATGTATGTATTCGTACATGTGCATGAGGCACATACATGGACAAGAAAGTGAAGGAGTTTTGATACTACATACATAGTTACTGCCCATCCTATATGGCCTACTCGATTCGTACAGCATATAATTCCATACGTGTCAAATCCACCTATTTATATTTTATTACTGAGGAACAGGTAAAGTTCTATGGTGGTAATAAAAGGCTACTACCAACTACTATGAGTCCGTCGCATGTGCTGCAAAAGTTTTTCATGTATTTTACATGATAATTACACACTGGTGACTCTTGGCATTAATTAAGCTAAAACTTGATGTGCGAATTTAATAACGAGCAGGGATGGGGAATCTCCGAACTTGTATCCACATACACTTACATACATATATACTTTGTGTGTCTCATATGGCATATGTATAGACACATAGCAGAGCTTTTTTGTTATACCACTTGAAATGGCAAGAGTTATCCACACGTATATTAATAAATTCCAATCTCCTCCAAAGAAGTCCCTCGTACGTGTGTAGTAAAGGACGTTGTAGAGTAATTACAATGAAATGTAATTATCATTTTCCTTCTCATCATCCTTCCCTTCATGCTGTTAGTGGTGGAGAGATGGACAAAAAAAAAATGGAAAAGTGGTATAGTTAGTACAGTACAAGCTACAAGTTTGTTGGAAAAAAATATTATTTTTTTTGCCTGAACATTTTTTTTTTTAATTATTATTATGATTTTACCGCTCTTGCTCCTAAAGATTATTCTCTTTGATTGTTTCTATACTGTACAACTTGTCCCCATTTCCTTTTTCTTCACCCCAATCTTTTTATTTTATCTTCATCACCAAACAAAATATATACGAGAGAGAGAGAGAGAGAAAAAAAAAATGAGAGAAGGGCTGTATAAGTTGTTTTGAAACAGTAGTTAGTAGAATAATTGTTTTTTCTTAATTAAATTTGCCGTTCACACCTCTTGGAGCAGGAATAGTAGGAGTTGTCACGTCATCAGCATAACTCATTAAATAGTGGGACCGACGCAGTAGCAGTGAGTAAATGGATAAAAAAAATATATGTGTTCAGAGTATAGAAGTCAACGTTTTTGGTGGGAATACTACACAATCCTTGTGGGGGACTCCCAACACCTGTTCGTCTCTATAGACTTTTTTGTGGTTTTTCCACAATATTGTGTGCTAGTACAAAAAGAAAAAAAAATAAGGGGTGGAAATGAAGTAGTGACAGAGAAACAAGGAGCAAATTGTCAAGCAAAGAAGGAGGGGAGAAAATTGTTCCTTATTTACTCAGACGAAAGGAATGAAGATTTTTTTTTTCAGCAGGACAATCACAGTCATGCAAGGACTACTCAAAGAAACATTGGGGCTTCACACAGTAAATAGAGGGATACCAAAAAAAATATGTACAAAGGCTTATATAGTATAAGTATAGCCTGGCATTGTGCGGATGATAAAGCAGATGGGGAGGTGGAGGAGGAGGACAAGTAGGAGGGAAGGACTCCTGTGTATACTATACACCCGTAGAAATGATAAACATGATTCAAGTCAATTTACCTCAAATCCATTCTCTGTCTCTCTCTCTCCCTCTAAATGCTTCCTTTCCTCTATCTATACGCATATTACTTTGGTCCTTCCGGTGGGATCATCTCCCTCTCTTTCTCCCTCTTTCTATCATCCCCTCTTGCCATTCCCGTCGCCTCCTTTGGACCCTTCCTTTCCTCTCTCCTCTTTTTCTTCATTTCTCTACCACTTATCTTGTACTTATATTTTTAAAACCTTTTCTGTGCTAATGTTGGTCTCCTTCCCTGTCTATTTTTCACTCCTAACTCTGCCTCGTCCTCTATACATCTCTTTCTCTCACTGTTTATCCCTGACTCTCCTTCTCTCTTTGTATCTATGCCTCTTTGTCTCTCATTTTCTATCTTTGTTTCTCTCTCTCATTTTCTCTCTTTGTATCTCTGTTTCTATCTTTTTTCTCTTTCTATCTATGCCTCCTAATTTTTCTCCATTTGAATCTCTTCCTCTTTCTCTCTTTATCTCACTGCCTTTTTCTCTCTTTATTCCTCTGCTTCTTCTTCTCTTTCTCTCTCTCTCTTTGTATCTCTGCCTCATGATTTTTGTATTTTTTTATCTCAGCTTCTTTCTCTCTCTTTATATATCTTTCTCTTCCTCCTTTTCTCTTTCTTTATACCTCTTTCTCTCTCTGTGTGTGTGTATCTCTGTTTCTTCCTTTGTTTCTCCCTCTTTGTACCTCTGCCTCTTCCTCTCTTTCTCTCTGGCTATCTCTTTCTTTCTCTTTATCTATGCTTCTTCCTCTCCATGAGTTGGAATGATTCATTCTCTATCTCTTTCTTTCTTTCTGTGGTTGTATCAGTGCCTTTTCATCTCTTTCTTTCTTTCTATCTCTGCCTCTCTCTTTTCCTCAATTTCTTCTCTCTATCTCTGTCTCTCGGTCTTTCCGTATATTTTTTACCTCTCTCCGTGGTCTATTTCCACAATTTATCTTTATTCTTACCTCTCTCCTCTTTCCCTTGATTTTTGCATCTGTCTCTTTCCTTGTTTCGTATTTCTCTTGTTTACTCCGTTTTCTGTCCCTTGACTCTGTCTACTTCTTTTCTTGGCGCTTTTGCTCGCTGAATTTTTACCTCTCTCTCTCTCTCTCGCTTTCCATAACTGTTTCTCTTCGTCGCGTTTTTCTTTTCTCTCTATCTGTTTGTCTGCTTCACTTTCGCTCTCTCTCTCAGTCTCTTCCTGTGTCTCTCCACTAATCATCGTCATCATCATCACCTCAGCCAGCTCCCATCTTGTAGCTAGCATGAGCCCCCTGAATATAAGAGTGTCGGAAGAGTTAAGTTACTATTACTGCACAAAAGAAGAATTCTCTTCACCTCATACAAATGTTTTGGGAATACATAAAAAAAAGGAAGAAAAGAAAGAATGAGTAAGTATACTATAGATGCAGAAAGACAAGGGTAAAAAGCTTTGCCTACTGTTGGAGGATCACCAACGTCATTATTATTATTATCATCGTCGTCATTATCATCCCTATCATCTTGTCTCCCTTCCCCTTCTGTCTCTCCCTCCATCCCTCCCTCTTGTTCCTTTTCGTAAAATGAAACCTGTCTCATTGAAATTCAGTGTAAAAACTCATCATCACTATAAATATAAATTTCCTACAAAAATACCGACATCACATTTTGGGGGTTGTAACTCAAGAAAAAGAAGAAGAAGACGAAAAGAGAGATGAAGATTTAGCCATGAAGAATAAGAACAGAGGCGGAGGTTGGTCACGGAGGCGGCCAAAAAAAAAGCCACAGGAGAGTTTTTTTTTAATCTTGCTAAGTAATTCATACATATCATCTACACATGTATACCTCTGTGTTTTTTGGAAGAACAAGATATTTTTACTCAAATTTCATTACTTTTTCTTCTTCCTTTGTTTTTTTTTAATCTGTAGTAAATATTTATTATATGATTGTAGGAAGAAAAAAGTCATTATCTCTTCCCCACCTTCTTCGCTCTTTTGGTCCTCTTTTTTCCTGATACTGTGACCTTTTTCTGGTGGACGTATCGTTGTATGGAGAATAAAGGACACACCTTTCTTCATGATGAGGGAAATGTTGGCTCGGTACTTTGCCGTTACTAAGAAAAAACAAGTTACTAAAAAAGAGGAAGAAATTAAGAAATAATCTCCTTTACAGTAGAACATCTTAATACAATCTTGGAACCAAAACAAAAAAGAAGATAAATGGTTAAATTTCACCTCCATTATGAAACATTGACAATTTCCCCCCTCCCCTCCTTTCCTCTTTTGAAGAGAGAAAGAGAGAGAGAGAAAAAAGTCAATTATTTATTTATGTATGCAGAGTATGACAAAGTGTAACTATGTAAATTCATCTCGGGTGTAGGACTTGTATTTAACCATAATAGAAAAAAAAAAGTCTCTTGTACACAGTCTCAACTGTCATTCGGGTGATGGAGTGTTGTTGTTGTTGTTGTGTGTACAGTCCATAGATAGCAACTTTATTAATTTCCTCGATTACATTTATCTGTTCAAATCAACACCCCCTTTCTCTCTTCACAACTTGACATCACTTTAAAAGATATATCTTTCTCTCTCGCTCCCTTCCATCCCTCTCTCTCTCTCTCTCTCTCTCTCTCTCTCTCATGTCTCTCTCACAGTGTGAGGACAAGTCAGGTACTCTTTTTTAAAGCATACATATGCAAAAGTTCAATTGAGTTTCTACTACGAAACTTTAGTCTCTCTCTCTCTCTTCTTTTTTCTAATGTCCCAGGACAAACATCATGCCTCTCTGGTTGAGTACAAAAGTACGTCTAAATACATTTCCATTAAGAATACAATGAAGTTTTGTGTGTGTGTGTAACATTTTAAAAGGATGCCCAAAATCTTATAGAAATCTATCTATATAATAAACAATGAGTAAAGTAAAATAAATAAGACAGCCTCACTTCCTAAAAATGATTGATGAAAACTCTACTTTAGGATTAAAATCTAACAAGGCTCACGAGAAAGGGGGGAAAAAGAGAGAGAGAAAGAGAGAGAGAGAGAGGGAAAAGAAGGGAAAAAATCCTATTAGTGTATTCACCGACACAGCGTAGACAATCATGGAATTGATTGTGTCAATTTTAACACTTTAAAATAACAATTTAGAAAAAATAACAATTTCCAACATAGATAGATTATAACTACGTTATTACCAGTCCGACTCACCTCCCTCCTAATTTTTTTCTTGCTCTCTCTCTCTCTCTCTCTCTCTCTCTCTTCCCTTATGCCTGTACTAACATTATTATAATGTATACTTAATACTATAATAATATACGGAGGAAGAGGCAATTGTCTTGCCTTTTAATAACTTTATAGTCCGTCTACCAAGCCCAGTACAAAAGGCAATGGTAGTAGTAGTAGTAGTAGTAGTAGGAGGAGGTGTAAAAGCTTGTGTTGTACATACACAGCTCTCTTTGAGGAGAAGATGGGATAGAAGGGAAAAAAATCTATTGTTTGATGTTGATGTGTTAATTAAGTTGTCAGGCGAAAATGAGAGAGAGAGAAAGAAAAAAAGGGAACTAAATAATCATTTTTCTTCCTTTCTCTCTCTCTCTCCCTCTCTCTCTCTCTCCCCTTTCTTTTCTGGGCTTTTGGCCTATGTGTGCACACTCTCTTTGGTAGCCAAAGAGATGAGGAGGTACTCCTCCTCTCACTCCTTCTCCTGTTTATATACCTCGCCTCCTCTTGTACTGAACTTGTTAAGACTTTTAGTGTCCACATACTCTCTGCACTTACAAGTTTTACTACAAGTGTGTCCAAGTATAGACAAACAGTAGATGTACATGCTATTCCCATACATATCCATGGAAGTTTTACATCTGTATACACTTCATCTAATACACCTCTTTTTTTTTCTTGTAGGTGTTAGCTTTTAATGTAATTTTCTTCCCTTTCCACATCGTTGTCGTCCTCCAGCCTTCAGAAAAAAAGGTATGAAAAAAAAAAGAACTTTTTCTTGAATGTGTATACATATAACATATGTATATCCCATTTGCCGTAGTCTCTCTCTCTTTGACTAATGCGTTCCTTTTCCATACACATTTCTCTCTCCTTCCGACCGAATTAGTACTCACTCGTTTGTGTCCGTGTACACTTGTGAATGTGCAGGACTTGTACACTGACCGAATGGGGGAAAAGACGGATGGCTTCATGACCGGCGAGAAACTCAGAGAGAGAGAGAGCAAGAGAGAGAGAGAGAATAAAATTCAGAGAGACTTTCACGGAAAGAGAGACAGAATTGGAGTGTGGAGGGGCAAAGGCCAGAAGCTATACGGGAGAGAGCGAGAAATAAAGGGAGATTTTTTTTAGGAAGACGCTGTAGAGCGAAAGCCAAAGGACGGTAAATAAGATTAAAGATATAGTGATAGAGAGGACCAGAGAAAAGAAGAGACATTGATAAGAGACGAGAGGAAGAGAAATGGAGAGAAAAAGTAATTGAGATGTATCCAAAAGAGACAAGTAATAAAATGGAGGGAGATTTAATAAGAAATGGATTTGAAGACCATTAAATGTTAACCTAAGACATTCGAGACTTTATGAGAAAAGAGCTGGAGATTGGGAAAGGAAGAGGAAAATAAAGAAGAAATTCCGGGTAAACAAGAACAAGGTGGAAGGGGTATGAAGGAGAGTCGAAAGAATAAAATTGAAGAAGATAATAGGAGAGAGGAAATAGAGAGGAAGAAAGAGACAAAAGAAAGGTCGGCACATGAAACAACGGATGAAATGAGGGAATCCCGAAGATTAACGATATGTTAGTAGTAGTAAAATAGTGGGTAGTCGTACCAGTATTTGATTTACATTTGAACCTCATCCTACTATAGGGTCCCGTACAAAAAAAAAAAGGATGATTAAGAAATTAGTGTAATCATACATAGGGACATTAGACAGGACGGTGTTGGAACTAATAACTTGAGGTTGGCGCTCCAAATTATACACGTTGAGGAGGATTACGTCGGAGATAGAAAAATTAATGTACAAAAAAAAACAACGTATGCCTGTAAAAGATAGGAAAGCCTCAAAATGAGCCCTACATGCGGACGGTGGTGGAAATTAGTAATATTAACAAATATGTTAAAGCCAAGTTATTACCTGTGTAAAAGGGAGAGAGAGAGGAAAAAAACTGTGTACACAATTGAAGAAGCGGAGTAACCCTCATCAGAATAATACTAGTCCCACCACCACTTCTACAGTTTATACACTTAAATTCTCTCCCTTTTGCTCTGCTTTGCGCAGTCTGTGAATAATTTGAACAAAACCATCATGTTTTTTCCCCCTTTCTTGGCGAGTGATAAAATACGTGGGGTATGCATATGTACTGGTATAATTTTTTTTCCCATTGAACCATATGTATATATATTTAGTTGGAGGAAGGGATAAAAAAAATAATGTAATAAAAAATAGAGAGAAAAAGAAGGAAAGAGTTGAAAGCACGAGAGAGACAGAGAGAGAAAGAGAGAACTATAAAGTATTAGCAATAGTGGTGATGTAGTGGTAAGTTTTTCTGTACTCGTATACTAGTTCTGTTCTTTGGGCAGGAAATGCTATATTTTTTTTAGTGCTCACACAGCCCGGGTTTGTGTATATATTGCCACCTGTATGTGAGGAATGTATGTATGTAGAAAAATGAATAAATTTTAATCAAGAGACGTCTCGAGCTACCGCAATCGATTTTTTTTATCATCATCATCAACCATCATCATCATCATCATCCCCAAAAACCGTCGTCGTCGCTTCGCCTCTGAGTGTGTACAAAAATTTCCTTCCCTCTCTTCTCTCTCCCTCTCTCACTCTCTCTCTCTCTCTCTCTCTCTTTCTCTCTCTTTTACCTCCTCTTTCTTTGACTTCATAAGAAAAATCACTTTTGTTTCCTAAATAATAATAATATTCTTAATAAATACGTTTTGTTTCGTACGCTTGTCTACATTTTTCCTCATTCCTTTCTATTTACTATTGTGTGTAATTCTTTTTTTTTTACACAACATTCTTTCTTCAACGAGGAAAATTGAGGGAATAGAAGAAAATGGCATGGTGAGGGGAGGTGATGGTGGTAATAGAATTGGGAGATTTTTTTTTCTTTCTCTCTCTCTCTCTCTCTCTGTTACTGTAACAAGGGGAGAGAGAGCAGAACTGTATCACCAACTGTGATCAAATTAAGTATTTAAAATTTCCCTGGGAATTATTCCATGTTACATGGTGGAGTTTACCCAGGAAGAACGGGAGCTTGTGACTTTGAGTGTAGCATGTGTGTATACATATGTAGTAGAATGGAGTAATTACGGGAGTAACAAGATGAGCACCTTTTGTACCTACAAAATTTCTCATCCCCCTCACTACACATTATTATGGGCTCTCCTTGTATACCTCCTCCTCCTCCTTGTGTTTTTTCCTAAAAGCTTAGCACAATTTCAACCTTTACAAGAATAAGGCGAAGGGATGTCTATGGATATAAGACCCTCACAAAATCGTATGTATGGCTACCCATAAGTCCTTATTAGCTATGGGGCTGAACACGGAGAGTGTGTATAAATAAAGAGAAGAAAGAGAGACAGAGAGAGAGAAAGAAAACGTCTTTTTTACTCTCTATACGTTGTGTAGTAATTTGTCGAAAATTGAATTACTGTTACAGTAAGAAAATTGAAACATCAAACGAAGTGGAGGAGAAAAAGAAAGAGAGAGAAAGAGAGGGAGAGAAAGGAAAAAAAACTTGTCTGAGGAATGTTCCATAATTTTTTTACAACCCTATACTTTATACACCCTATAATTTTTACATTTTTTTCCCTCCATCCATTCTCCTCCGTATTATTATGATCAGGGCAATGGATGTATATAGTAAAGGGAGTAAGAAAAAAAATAGGGGGGGGGGGGAGGAATGAATATAAGATTGAAGAAAAAAAAGACTTCAAAACTGATATTGATTACTCATAAATTGAAAAAATCTCTTTATACGTGTACACCATTAGATACAGTTGCTCACTTGTAAATAATATTTTTTTTCTTCTTCTATCAACTTTCTTTCTGAGGGGGAGAGGAGGAGGAGGAGGGAAGAGCTCTTGATTGCTTCAATTCTATGTTAATTTTCTTTTCCGTCCTGGTCCTCTTCATCTATTTGTGGTTGGAAAATAATAATAAAAAAAATTTCATAAATATTCTCCCGTAATCTTCCAAGTCATAAAATGGGGATAAAAACGGTTCTTTAAAGATTTTGGCTGTATGGAAGGTGGTAATAATAACTTGGTGTAATAGCCTTTTTTTTTAACTTTCTAATACGAGATGAGGGAAGTGTACAAAAAAAAATCGTGATTGTCCCCTGGTAGTGTAGAGGTCCAATTAACGACAGGTTTGTAGAAAATCCCATCTTACGGTCGTCACTTAATGCCCTGTAAATTAAGCAATTGGACGGAACACTACTACTACTACTGTTCCATGTAATTACCGGAGCAATTACAGTTCTCCCCCCTTTAAATAGACTTGGGCTTGAGGGAAAATGTAGTTTACTCTCTTTTCCACTTTCTGTCTCTCTCTTTCCCTTTGTTTACTACATATTTAACCCTGAGCAAAAAAAAAAGGGAAAGAATAAATTCACGCTTCCATGTATTTATTCCCCCTTCAAATATTTTCTTTGTGTTCTATACCGTTCCAGTTTTCCCTGTCACTCCATGAACCCCAAATTTTTTTTTAGTCTCCTTCGTGAAATAAAAATGAGAATAGCATGCAAGTAAACATTATGAAGGGGTGTGGATGAAGAGCGAAAAATTGGAGGACAAGTGGCAAAACCAAACTACTTTTTTTTTCTTACACCTTTTCCATTTTTTTCTATCTTCTCTCTCTCACATACCCTCTGTCTTCTGCCATGTCTGTCTCCCCAGCAAAACCATACATACATGGCACTCAGAGAAGATGAAGAAGACCCAAAGGAAGAATTTAAAATGCTCTCAAAGTACAAACTACTACCACTACAACTCCCTGAGAAAAAAAATAATAATAAGATGGAGTGGCCGTGGTTGGTTAGTTTGTGTGTGTGCAAATTATTGCAACAAGTGCTAATAGTTAAAAAAAAATGGACACGAGTAGGGGAAAAAAGGTGTTAAATTGTAAATCACGGGAAAGGTAATAGTTGTAAATGTTAAAAGATTTTTTTTTGTTACCTCCGTACACTTTTTTTTCTCTCCAAGCTTTTAGCATAAGTAGTAAGACGAAGGAGGGAAAAAACTTTATTATTATTACCAAATTTTTTTTTTCCAAAAAAAAAAATGTATGCATACATAATATGTGCACGTATAGGAATATACCGCAAAAAAATGGGTTGTGCAAAGACTGACAGAGTAATAATAAAGAATAGTAGAGAGAGAGAAAAAAAATTGGAAGATATTGAAAATAACGTCAGTTCTCTTTGGCCCGCTCTAAAAAGTCAAAAGTTTATAAAAGTGACCGAAAGCATGATGACTTTTATGCCGTGCCTCTCTCAGGCCGCTACATTAAGAAGGATGAAGATGAGTGCTTCTCTCTCTCTTTCTCTTCCTCTCGGCAAAGTCCCATTTAGAAAGCATAGAGGAAAGTAGAGAGAGAGAGAGAGAGAGAAAAAAAAAGAAAAATTATGTAGAAAAAGATAGAGAGAGAATAAGACATTTAAGTATGTGTAGTACACGTTCATAATAGAAAAACAGATTGTTAAAGAAGAAGAAAATTGAACAACGTCCTCATACACACGTTATAGTATTGAAGTATAAAAAAAAAGGATATATACATGTAATGTCTTCGCATAGGAGGGAGAGAGAGTGAAAAAAAACATGAAGCGGCATCCCTTTCACACCTCTCTTATTAACTTCACCCCTCATCAATCATGTTTTTTCTAACAAGTTTGAACCAAAGGTTTTTCTCTCCATTCATACAATAATACTTCAAATTAGGAAATTAAACTAATCACATGGTTAGCATCCATTATTCCAGGCAGAAGGGTTCTTCTTTTCCTCTCTCTCTCTCTTTCTCTTCTCTATTCCACTTCTTTCGCCCCTTTACGTACATGTGTACAAATTTAAACTATATGTGCAAGGAGTTGTACGGAGAGGGAAGATACCCTTTAAGATACGGGTGAGAGAGAGAGAGAGAGAGAGGAAGAGAGAAGGGGGAAAGAATACCCGTTATTTACATATGGAATGATGAGCTTAGTTAACTTGTTGTGTTGTTGTTGTTATTGTGGCTGTTGTGTTGTTGATGATGATGATGTGTTCCTTCTTGTCCGACCACAACATAGAACATAATCGTATACATAAGGGAGGGAGAGACAGAGAGAAGGAGGTAGGTTGAACATAGTCTTCTTTTGTACGAACAAACCATTGGGGATGGGTTTTATATAGAAAATTGGATAATGACTTTATCTATCTTGTTTGGCTAAGTCCATCCGTTCCTCATTTCTCCTTCCTTTCCTCCGCGTGTCTCCTTCTCTCTCTTTACTTCCATCTCTCTCTGCCTTTTCCTACTTCTATCTCCCTCTCACCATTTTTCTCTCTCCTTCCCTCTCTTCTCTCCTTCTCGCTCTGTTTCAATCTCTTTGTTTCTCTATCGCTGTTTCTCTCTCTTTGTCTCTCTATCGCTCTGTTTCTCTCTCTTTGTCTCTCTTTCACTCTCTTTGTCTCTCTTTCGCTATTTCTCTCTCTTTCCCTTTCTTTGTTTCTCTTTTGCTATTTCTCTTCTTTTACTTTGTCTCTCTTTCGCTATTTCTCTTCTTTTACTTTGTCTCTCTTTCGCTATTTCTCTCCTTTTACTTTCTTTGCCTCTCTTTCACTCTTTCTCTCTCTATCTTTGTCTCTCTTTCTTTCTTTCTCTCTCTCTCTTTGTCTCTCTTTCTTTCTTTCTCTCTCTCTTTGTCTCTCTTTCTTTCTTTCTCTCTCTCTTTATCTCTCTTTCACTCTTTTTCTCACTCTTTGTCTCTCTTTCACTCTTTTGCTCTCTTTGTCTCTCTTTCACTCTTTTGCTCTCTTTGTCTCTCTTTCACTCCGTCTTTGTTTCATCCTCTTGCTCTCTCCTTTTTTCTCACTTTTTCTCTCATTCTCCTTCACACTCTCTTTCTCTTTTTCTCTCTCTACTTTTCTCCCTAATTCTCCTCGCTCTGTCTACTTTTCTCTCTCTTTCTCCTTCCTCTCCTTCTCCGACTCCTGCTATTTCTCTTTCTCTGTTTCTCCTGTTCTCGATCTCTGCCTTTCCATCGCTGTCTCTCTACTGCAATCTCTATATATTTCCCTCTCTATCTCTCGATTTCCGTCTCTGTCTGTCTTTCTCTTCCTTTCTCACTTATTCACTCACTCGTGTGTGTGTGTGTGTGCATGTGTAGCATGAGGTCTTATCTATTTATATTGTTATGGAAACAAGAGATTGTTTTTTCAACGTAATAATATTATTAGCTCTATCATTCAAACTCCCCTTGTCTTCCTTTCCCGTCTATGCTTCTCTCTTCCTTTCTCTCCGTCTCGCTCCCTGTCTCTCTCTCTCTCTCTCTCCCTCCCTGACCGCTTTTTTTATATGAGGAATCTTAAAAAGAATTAGAGGTGCTGGTAGTAGTGGAAGAGAAAATTCATGAAGAATTTCCCTTGTTTTATGTCCAAGTGTTCCATTTTCTTCGCACTCTCTCTCCCTTCCCTCCCTCCCTCTCTCTCACTCTCCGTGCCCTGTACACCCAATTCTCCCACTAAATATCTTGTTCATTTATTCCGCTCTTACATCATTCTTCTTCTTCTATCTGTACATTGGAACAAAGGCCGACACAGCGGGTTTTATATATATGGAAGAAGGTCATGTAAAAGTAGTCAAAAGGCATGTTTCTCTCTCTCTCTCCCTTCGTTTTTTTAACACTTTTTCCTCCATTTGGAAGGATACATACTACAAACGTGTACCCTGGAGATTATATGGAAGAAAAACAATTTTCAAAGGAACCTCTCTCTCCCTCTCTCTTTCCCTACACATATAAATGATGAGTACACTGAGTAGAAAAAAAAGGGAAAGCCCTGAAGGAAGAGAAGAGAGAAAGAGCTCAACCTTTAAACTTACCTTTAATCAAAGGGTTTCTTTTATTACTAATCACAGTATGTTTAGAGGAATGAGGCAAAAAATGATTTTTTTTTCTCAAAAAATAAATTGTATGTTTTATAATTATCTACGGGAGGAAAGACTTTTTTTGTTGTTGTTTTGTAGTTACTCTTTTTGCTCTATATTTATACAGACTTCATCATATCCTTCGTAATCTTTATTTCTTCTTTAATATCTTCTTTTTCCCTCCCTTTCTCTTCCACTTTACTTCACATCTTATTCTTCTTTTTTTAATGCCTTTTTCCATACCTTATCTTGTAGGGTCTTTCCTCACCGGTGGAATTCCCTTTTTTTCTTCTTCGAATTTTATATCTAAAAATATCTCCAATTGTTTTTCCCACTGGACGATCCCTTTTATCTTTTTGCCATTCCCCTTCTTTTTTCTTCTTCGGAAATCTTCCATACATATCTCTTCGTGGCTTTTCTGGAATGACTCCTCCAATTCCTTTTGAGACAAATCTGATTTGGTGTCGGTAGGAAATTAAAAAAAAATTAATAACAAGAAAATTAATTTCATGAATGTCATTTTCAAAGATGATTCATTTGAAAAAAAATTATTACTATGCATGTGGAAAGCGAAGATGGCAATGCTCTCACATATAGAAAAATTCTCATTAAACGTCACCCACGACTTTTGTTTTTTTCCCTTACATTTTTACATTCTTCGTCCAGAGTTACTCTTTTGTCATTCTCTTCCTTTCTCCTTTCTTTGAGGGCTGCAGGGGTAAAGGATGATTGTATATTAAAGGAGACAATAATGATGACTTATTTAAAAACATTATCAACTTAATTCGATTGTAGTTCAAAAGGCCGGGTTTGTACATGAATGAGGCAATATAAAAGTATTTTTTTGGGGAGTGAATATTATTTGTAGCTTTAACACAAGGTGTTGCGGTCAGTGAGAGAAAAAAAAAGTTACAGCTTCTTCAAAGCTAATTAGTTACTAATATTATGACAGAGTAATAAAAGGAAGTGGTCTAAGTGCCCTTCCCTTTTTGTTCATCTGCTCAGCGTGTATTACTGTGGCGGAGGAACATGTGTTCCTCAATGAGGAGGATACTCCTAAAAATATGGAGAGCCACAAAAAACAACTAAGGGGTCGTTACATTCCGGAGAGTGTTGAGGAAAAGAAAAAAGATTTCCAAGGGAAACACCGACGATTATATTTTTGAAAAAGACAATTCAGTTGTCTCACCTCAACTCTGACCTGATCCTTTTTTATACCTTTCTAGAGTGTGATCTTAATAATACAATAAATTACACCCATAGCGTTTATAATGTCACGGAGAGCACAAGCGTGTCCCTGTCTGTATACCTTTGTGTTTATAAACTTGTTTCAATTTGTGAACCTACATTACATAGAAAAACGAGATCTCTCTCCTCTTCTCTCTTTCGGAATTGAGAGACAAAGAATAATGTTATTTTTCTCACTCAACAAATGTTTTTTGACACCCAGGGAATCCTTTTGGTGTGGCGTTGATAAATTCTTTGAGCGTTCCCAAAAAAAAAAAACTTTTGGGCAAACATTGTTAAAAGACGAATGAAAGGAACAGCTGAAGAGGGATGGGTATGTTTTAATTGTGGTACTTGGGAAACTTTTTTTTCATCTGCAATTGGAAGTCAGGCAATTCCTTCTTTTCTTTCTTGGTTTATATTTGCCATTCTTTTGTGAGGCAAAGGCTGTCAGAATTAATTTTGAAGACTGTTCTCCATTCATAGTGGCTGTTTTTGTAATTATTGCTATTCCATTTATAAAATTTTAAAACTTTCCAACATATTTATGTAGTTTGTACATTGTAGTCTCCCAAGAAAAAAATGTTTTCCAACTCTTGGCAGGTTTGCTCTAAATTTCACTTCAAAGAAAGGATACAATACATTTGTTTTCTTCTACTTTTAATTTGTACCTCAAAAGAAATACAAATATAAACACTTTTCCAAACTGAAAAGTATTTATTCTAAAACTTCATTGTAAGTGCAAATTTCATCCTCAAAATACGCATCTACATACTTCAACTAACCACGCTAAAAAGGAGTCTGTACACAGAACATGATTCTTAAAATTAATTGTATGCCATTCTAGATTAAATTAACCCATGAGATTTTTATAAGGGATTGAACTAGTAAAAACGTTTGAGGGATTTGAACTTCCTTTTGTCTCGTTTAAAATGGTTTAAGCATGTCCTTTCATCTTTTATTTTTTTAATAAAATAAATTATCTATTTTTCACTGCCACGAATTCAAACTGTGACCGCCAAGACGAGTGATCCCCGCCAAGTGTTGGTCTATTAGCACGCGGGCAAAAAGGAAGGAAATAAAACAGTGACACGTAGGCTGCCACAAAGGTTTTGACAGGTCATTAGAGGCAATAGTTTTTTTCTACCCTTCCTCCATTTGTATTCCACTATTTTTTGCTCCATTGTTCACATGAAGTACACTTGGGACGACGGGGGGCAGCCATCACTATCCACGCAGGTTTCATCGCACCTTTTCAACGAGTTACGTAATGGTGGCATCCATGGTGCTGGATTTTTTCCATGTGGTTACTTATTTCAACTTTTCAGTTTCAGTTTTTTTTTCTATACGCTTGAATAGCAAAGTCCAACATATAAAAAATACATTTTCCACGCTTCCAACAAGTGTATTTATTTACTTGGAATATCCAAACAAGATCATTGGGGAGAGCGATAGTAGCTTCCAGTGCTTCAATTGGCAAATCTATCGATATTCATAAATGGAGGGAATTTTTACCCACACAATCACGGGAATCCAGTAGCCCGGAAGATACCTGACACCTGTGTGAAATGACAATTTTTTCCACCACAGACAAAAACCTCCCAATATTTTTTGGGCTGTTCCATGGTGACAGAAATTACCCCCAAAAAATTGTGTGTACAGGAAATTATAATTGTATTTGTTTATTTTTCAACGAATAACGGGGTCGAATTTCGACGCTTGAACGTAATCCAGCCAGCTAATTTTCTTCCAAATTCCCCCCGAAGAAACTATGCGTAAACTCATCCCTTCGAAATGGGACAAATTCCCAATTTGTCACTTTTTTTTATTTCAATAAAAGATCAAGGTCAACACTGGAATTAGGATGGAATGTAGTAGAAGAAGAAAAAAACCATTCATTTGGCGAAGAATAATGTAAAGAATAATGTAATGTAGTCATTTGTCACCACATCAAATGAGAGGAGAAACGGCTGAGTCCATTCATTGGAATTGAAGGCACATTAATGACTTTTCCCATTCTTTTGCAGAGAAGGCTTGTGGACAAACAAAAAAGGGACAATTTTTACCTAATGTACTACTACGATCGTTGGGATAAGAAAAAAAATGGAATGAACACAGAAAAAAAACATTGCTCATTGTGTTCCCTATAATGAAGACATTTCGGAAGAAGTAGACATCCCATGTAATAATAATAAAAAAACATGGTATTTTTTGACGCAACATGTCCAAATACGTGGAAGGTGTTGATGAGCAGGAGAAGAATAATAATTACATGGAGATTATATAGTTGGTAATAAAGGAAGTGAGGAATCTAGTACTTGCCGGCATAGGAGCAAAAAAGAAAAAAAAAAGAGATATTAAAAACACAGTACGTATACATATGTATACATACATACATATATACATACATCCCTACCCCCTGCTCATGGGCTCAATCATTTAATAAAATATGCTAAGTAATCAAATTATATGGAGTCGAATCATGTGCCGTCTCTCTCTCTCTCTTTCACCCTTCTTTCTTTCCACACTCTCATCATTATCATCAAAGTCAACTCACGATAAGGACATTTTCTTTACTCTTATAGGTATATTATACAGGGGGGGTTGGGTCAGTGACTGAAAGGGTGAAAGAGAAAGAAAGGTATATACAAAGAAATATATACACTACAAAAAAAAAAAATTACTCCCGTAAAAATTTTCACGAATCGCATACCGTCCAATGTAGTGATGTCTATACGAATGAATCATACATTTTTTTTATATCTCTATAAACACACCCCATAAAATGTTCTAAAAAAAATTCGTTTTTTTAAAGAAGGAGAGGCAAAGATAAAGTTGAAGTGAAACGATCATATAATAATAGTAATAATGAGTCTTCATCACACCACACGGTTTTTTTATTATTTGAGGCAAGATAATACTTTTATACACCTTTCTCTCTCTCTCTCTCTCTCTCTCTCTCTCTCTTCCCCCCACACCTCCCGTTCGTCGTAATTAACACTCTTGAAAATAGCGATCATTATAATCAGGTGTTAGCAAAGTCAAATTGTCTATAAACTGGTCAAAATATAGAGAAAGGGGAAATAAAGATTGACGATGAGGGGGGGAAATGTGGTAGTATATAGTAAAATGAACGAGAAATAACAAAAAACGAGATCCTCATCACTATTGAAGTGAGAAGAGTGAAAAGGAGGAAATATTAAAAAAAAAATCAGATGTGATATCAAATAATTACTCAATTGTTTGGATTGGAAAGAGAAAATGAAAGCTGAAGCGTGTAAAATGAAAGATGAAATGTATGAAAAGATGATGAGATGAATCTTCATTTCATCTCTCATCTCTCTCCCTTTCTCTCTCTCTCTCTCTCTCTCTCTCTCTCCCTCTCTCGAAGACTCTCTGTCTCTTTCCCTTCCTATTCTGTTTATTCAGAGTCAAAAGAATTGGAATATGGCACCATTTTACCTCCTTCCTACATATGAGCTGGTACAATAGAAAGGAATATATTATTATTACTCCATAAAATGCCTGAAAAAAACATGCACACAAACACACATGTATATGTATGTCATGTTCCTCAAGCCTCAAGCCTATCATTTCCTATGTATTGGGAGTAGGAGGAGGAGGAGGAGGAGGAGAGGAGACGAGAAGAGGAATGAAAATCTGTATAGCAAATAATATTAAAGTAGCTAGTAAAAAGAGACCAGCGGACGAAACATCACCACAAATACCATATCGAAAGGCAAAGAGTACGAGAGAGAGAGAGAGAGAGAGGGAAAGAGAGAGAGAGAGAGAGAGAGAGAGAAAAGAAGAGAGGGAAAGAGAGAGAGAGAGAAAAGAAGAGAGGAAAGGCCGAGACAGGAAAGGGAGAGAGGAAAACAGTTAATAAAATTCCCAAAGGTCCCATTTCATAAAATAACTTAGAGGAGGGTTGAGGGAGATTTTGAAAATAAATGAGAAAATTTGTCACTCTATCTAATCCTCATTTTCTAAGCATATGTACCGACCTTATGTAGCATTAGTCGTCCTTTCCTCCTTTGGCAGGGAGTCGTTGTAGTAGTAGTCGGATGGGGAGGGGAAACCGAACTACTACCGGGAGTAAAGGTTTTTTTCCCCTCCTTTCCTCTCTCCGTCTCTCTGTCTCTCTCTCTTTCTCTCTCTCTTTCTCTCTCTCTCCTAGTTGAAGTGAGTGAGGGAGGGAGGAGGTGGAGGAGAAACGGCTTTACGCACACATATGCTTCAGGGATTTAGGAAAAAGGACTGCAAATCTCCGTGGATTTACTTTCTTTTTTTTTTGTTATGTGTTCTATGTGTACTCCTCCTTCCCTTTGCCTTCCATATGATCATCATTGTGATAACGATCACATGATAAAAGTAACGAGAATAAATTTGCAAATTATTACTCCTCCTAACAATAAGTTTTTTTTGGGGGAGAAAGGCAAGGGAATCAGAGGAGGACGGACGTACCAAAAACTTTATCTTTTACTGCTTTTATCCTACTACTGCTACTACTATAACAGTCTTTCCTATATATTTCGGGGCGGTAGTAGTAGCATTAAGCATTGGGGGGTATAGTACATCCTCCAACTGGTATTGAAATACATTTATGGTCCTACATAGACATTATATACACAAGTATGCAGGAGCGGTGGCCCCTGTAAAACCCTTGTCTATTTGTATTCCTTGACATTTGCATTTATATTGATATCAAAAACTTTGTCATTGTTACATATTTCCATTATCTCTGTCCTTAATTATCTACACATACGCAGAATCACACACACACACATGTACATAACATCCACACTCACACATACTGCCACGGTGTACTCATGTGGAAGGGAATGATGCAGACAGAAAGGAGTGAGAGGCGTAAAAGGACGTCTGAGATTATAAAGTGGGAGAGAGAGAGAAAGGGTAAATACGGAGAAAGACGAGAGACGAGATGACGGCGACGTGGACGGAGAAGAAAAAAGACCAGAGACTTCTCAGGGTCATGGAGAGTGACAGCGAGTGCATGTGCGTGTCTGCATGCAAAACTATTTCCAACCATATTTTTGAATCAAGTGCACAAAATATGTATTTGCAAAAAAATAAATAACAAAATCATTATTTCCCTCCCCCTCAAAATAAAAGCATACTGTTCTTGCGTCAAAAATGAGGTTAAAAGAAATCCGAGCAAAATATATGACTTAATATGAGTATATATTGAAAAGAACCAACCGAAATAAAAACAAGGAAGATGAAGATGAATTAGAGGCAGGGAGGAAAAGAAGAAGGAAAATAGTGAAAAAGAGGAGGGATGACGCGAAAAGGTCTAGAAGGCGAAAATTGGGACTCAAAATTGGGAAATTTGGGAAGGAGGCGACAATTGGGAAGTGAAAAAGGTTTCACTGGAGGAATAGATGATGTGTTGATCTCCAAATAATCTCCGTATGTACACATCAAGAGAGCGAGAGAAAGAGAGACGAAGAAAAAAAGAGAAAACAGAGAGAGAGAGAAAAGGGGGAGAAAGAGAGAGAAAGAGAGAAAGACACAGAGAGAGAGAGAGAGAGAG
>JAQGBT010000623.1:0-46248 GCA_034698585.1 Disparrhopalites patrizii | reverse complement strand
GTGCATTATCGTTCGTGAGAATTGGACGATATTAACGAGAATATAGTATCGTGAATATCGTTTGCACCACACTAGTATCTACATATATGTAAATAACCGGTTTCTTATCTCGTTTTCATCATTTCTGGGTGAAACTGTGGGCAGGGGGTAAAATGAATTTTGTTACTCGGTTATACATTGACATGTGATTAGTGTTAGAAAATTGACAGAGTAAAATGTGAAAAAATCTACGGTTTAGGACATTCTGATTCGCTGTCAGAATGTTTTTTTTTTTGAAACACTGATGACAAGAATACTGACGTTGAGTATGCATTTTGTGTTGCAGGTGGGAGTCCCCTAGACAGTCCACGGATGTCTCCAAGTGCATCACATTTCGCATTTGCATCAGTGAAGCGGGCCGGAGATGGTCGTCGGTGGTCTGTGGCCTCTTTGCCATCCTCAGGTTACGGAACCACACCAGGGAGCTCAACAGTTTCGGTAAGTACATAAAGAAGAGTAGGGAAATCTTGCCCGCTATGGGTAACATACATTGGTGCTTTTGAACTCTCTCGTTTACTCTGTGTAGGATTTACTGAAATGCGATCAAGCTATGTATGTATATGACATTCCAGGAATTTTTTGACAGAAACATCCAGATTCTTTTTTGAAAGTATAAACTGGATTTGGTCAGTTTAGTTTTGCACTGGTTTATGTGATGTTATATGAGCTTTGTTCTCACGTTAGCATTGGCTGTCTAACTAATGGTGCCAAGTTTGTGACAGTACATAGATACATGTGTGTACGGTATGTGACTCCGAAATCTCACGATCTAAAGCATGTATTTATGTTTTATTTTCTATTTGCAGTCACAGTGCTCAAGCCAGGAGAGGCTTCACCAGCTTGCTGGAGGATGTCCTCCCTCTGGATTAGCAGATGATAGATCAGCACCTCTTCCACGACATTTTTCATCGAACGAAAGTAATCCTAGTCTAGAGGAGGAAGGCCATCGTTCTCCGCTGCTGCGACCGCGTTCACGGAGTTTAAGGTATGGTATCTTTGTAATTATTCCTTACTGTCTTTCAACAATTTCCTTGTAAAGTGAAAACGAACGACAATAGTGGTATTATACGGCAGTTCTATTGTGTATTTCGAAATAATACCACGATTTTCTTGAAATTGTCAAGTGCCAACCATTGGAAGAATGTGTTCAGCTGCTTTCTTTTAATTTTTATTAATATTTTATCACTTTCTTCGAGCGGCAATTCAACAAATTGCTTTTTTTTTACTCTGATGGTGTCCGTCATATGTTATACACCATCTACTGTTCAAATGGTTTTTAGATCAGCCCTCATTTATGCACAACCACTATATGTATATGTACAGAAAAGTATGTATTTTAAAAGCAATTGACATGTTACGTTCCAAAGGTTTTGGTCGCTCGCTTGCTTTCACCAAGGATGGAATGCCAATCCCTGTAAACACATATGTAATATGATGTTTGTCCGCAACTTTTCTAGGACACCGTTTTAGGACAACGGAAAGGGGAAATAACCCCTTTTTTAATATTAAAAAAAATTAAATTTTATTTTCATTCGTGACTTTTGTAGCCGTATAGACCCAGAAAATTCAGAAACTTGGTTCACACGAGGCTTTGTTGTAATCTATATATACTATTCTGTTTTATTCATCAGTTAGTACGTTGTCACTGCTTCTGTTGATGCAACACTATGATAACTCGAGTTTTGTATAGGTCACTCATTAATTTCAAAAATAATGTTACTCATCTGAAGGCTTGATCTTTCTCTGTGTACATTACGTATGCGCATAAAGAAAGTCCTTTTCGAACAGTTAAACACACAACTTAACATACTGAGTGAGTATTAAATTTATTCTAACTTACTGGAATTGAAATCCTCACGTATGAAATCCTCATATCAATTTTCCTGGGGTTTTATAAAACATCATACTAAACGTCGTTTACACATATGTATACGTAAACGTATACATAATATGTATATAATCACTTTTACGAAAAGATTTTGCAAAAAGTCTTACGTGACGCATAAACGTTGTTACTCGTGCGCCATTACCCGTCGTATTTTTAACAAGTAAAGCTACTATGTACTTAAATTTAATACTTGACATTTGTTAGTGGTCAGGGCTCACGTGTACTACGTACACTGCACACAAATTTGCTGATGAACTCGCTTAAGACTTTCGTTCACAAGCAATACTATGACGAACGTGTGGAATTAGATTTTGTTTACCAGTTGTATTTATGTTTCTTCTGTGATTTTATAGATATGGTACTGTAATAATACAGACTAGATGTTTTCTGCTAATTAACATGCCATTTTTTCGACGTTTTACAATACGCACGTAAATACATGAATTTTATCTGCTATTTTCTGTGCACAAGCAGTAGAAATGTATTTTAAGTACTGTTAACAGACAGTTATGCACGACCTACAGTACAATGCACGTGGGGATCATGTCTGCCGTGTACATGGTACAAAATGGCCCATGCTTTTTTCTATTGGGACACCAAAATGAATTTCAGCGGTGGACTTCCATCGTTGTGCAACATCAGATAATTTAACAACATGAACTAAATTTAATGGTTACTGAGTGAAACACCGGTGTTTATGAAAGCTCTGGTAAACAGTAAAATTATTACTACGAGTACAATTTGTGAACCCAAGATTATTAGTCTCTCATTACTATTTTTATGTAATCTTCGTACGCCAAATGCCGTAGGAAAAAAGTTGGAAGCATGCATGTGAATTTATTACGGTCCGGGAACTTCAACAGCATGTATTGTTATTTTACCGAACATGTATCTTGCATTATTTTGGTCATTATTGTACGGTCCTACCAAAATGATATGATGTGATGAATGTTTCCTAAGGTTAGTGAGTGTGAGTAGTGAGTACTTGAGGAGCAACAACTTTTTCGTAGACCAGTCTGTGCGTGTAGTTGTGGTTTTAGGGCACTCTTATATTGGTTATAGTATACACACTTTTGAAAACAATTAAAATATACAGATATGAAATAAGTTCGCATACATGAATGGTATATATGTATATATATACCATTCATGAGTTGCGGGTATTGGGATCTCAATTTAATTCTTGTTGACATGTAGATGCGTCTTGAAAATTGTTGTATTGCTTCTCAATGGCTAAGTTTGGCCCGTTAAATTTAGTATTCATCTGCGTTTTTTTCTATTCCTACTCCTTTAAAATGTGTCTGTATTAATAAACTAAATTAGATGACAGTTACAAGTTGCTCATTCATGCTGGTGCTTGGTCTGGTACTATATTCAATCGTTTTGTCAGGTGTTCCATAAAAACAAGATGTAAGGTCGAAAATTTCCACCGGTATTTACCCTAATTGTGCGCAAACGTAATTTTTATACTGGAAAAAAGTGTTTTTGAGGAATACAGTCAAGCCAGACTTTTGTTTGGTTTGGTTTTCATTTTATATTGATATTCCTTAAAAATATAATCTCGAGGATTGGGTGTAGTTATCATTAACCCTTCTGCACACGGATGGGAATAGCGTAAAGTGTAAGTAGTATGTATATAGTATATGCATATGTATGCATAAATTGGTAGAAGTGTGTGAACGTGAACTCGGTACAGTGACAATTACATACATTCATGTATGTTGTATACATGCAGTACATACATATACGTAAATACGTGCTCCTCGAATTTTGCAGAGAGTTAGAGACGTAGGAAACTCACGAATCTTGAGACGTACTTAGAAAAATCAGAAGTTCTGAGTGCTGTCACACTAGCAGTTTGTGTTGAAGGATTCATCCTCAATTTTCCAAGTTTCCCCGCAAATTCCGTTGTGTATGTTTCAGTACTTTTGTTCTAACAAAAGGAACGTGGGCGTTTTATTTGAAGTTTACGTCAATGTAGAGAAGGAAAGGAAACTGCTTTCAATACACATCTATGGCTTACATTTACTATTTTGGTGGCAGAATGTTTGTGTTTTACTCTCTGGCCGTAAAATAAGGTTGGAACAGTTCAGAAGAATACGTACTAGGTACACGTATAATCATTATCATAGCTTGTTAGTATATGCAGTATATTATTACTGTGCATACATACCTACTACCTACATGAGGTGGTGGGGCAATAATTTGTTAAAGTATTTGCACGACCTAACATCCTTGCAATTCGGTTCCACTGATCTGTTTACCGTGATACATTTGCGTGGAATGTAAAAAAGGCCTACCAGTGGGACATAGGAAAGTACGCAAATAAATAAATTCACTGCATTTTATTGTGTATGTACAAGATTGACAGCTACAATATAATCATTGAGTCCGTCACGTGGAAATGTCAGAAGTAAATTGCCTTCTCACCGCATATGATCAGAGGACAAAGATCAATTCATAACGATCACCGTCATGAGTCGTAGTATTTGCAAATCGTATCCCAAAGTTTGAGGATACTTAATCATGTTTAAAGCGAAAATAGTCTTGGGCCTTAAGGATAAATATTGGCAAATTTACATTTGCAGCCTGTATAGACTTACTGGTGTATTACTTAATTATGGACTAGGGTAGCTAATAAGCCGAGTTTCAGGTCTCGGGTATATCGGATGTACCAAAATATACGCATTTATTAGTGATTATGTTGATTGGTACTGATGCAATGGCTCCAATTGCTTCCGGAGGATAAGGACGACATATGAAAGGAAATCAGAATCGATAAAAAAAATTAAATTTAGGAAATTACAGGAAGTTTACACTTTTGAGCATCGTGACTTAGAGCATCATGTTTTGCCGAATGAGCAATCTGAATGTCTTACGGATGCAAAGTGCAGATTCAGTTAGAGTAGTACTTTAATTTCTAAGTTATGTACGTATGTACTGTGTATCAATTCATTACAGTTATTATTATTCGTCGGTTAGTTTTACCGTAATTCTCTCATAGTGTTGCGTATCAATAGGTGGTTAGCACTTATACGTACTTGTACTTACTGATGCAAATGTACATAATGTCCAGACAGCTACATACTATTACTAATTGACTTTCTTTGTTCAAACTCCATTTCTTTACGTACGGTTATTGTTTTGGTTGTCTTCTAAAATCATTCGTGTATGATTTGTTGATTCACAAGCGACTTTTAATCGGTTACTTTACTGCGTGTAAAAAAAACAAAAGTTTTTGTACATACGATTGTACAACAAGACTTGTACTTGGATATGATTTGTTGATGACGAAACAAATCACTTATAAATACCTTGACTTTTTTATGATTCTCTCATACACGCTGCTCACAGTTTGGCATGGCTATGCATTGCTACATTAGAGTAAGCTCGAATTTGATTACGTTACATATAATTTTTGTACAAGTGGTATGATGTCATGTTCGAAGGAAGGAACTGGAATAAGCAAATGAATGTTGTCCTTCCTATAATGATTACCTTTATTCAGTACTTTTTAAAGATGAAGCAAATTAATTGTTATGTGTGTGTATGAATATTAAGTCAAAAGATTGTTTATTACCTTGTTCTTCGCTGCTAAGTTTAAAATACTTTGTAGCATTGTAGTGATTGTACGTATACCTAACCTTGCTAGTTTTATCCTGTGAACTTGTGTAGGTGTAGCAAGTGATTACAGAGACTAGTGTGTTCTTGTTCAATGTTTAACGTTAGATATCGTTCCTTTTTTTATTACAGTAGTCCTATTCGGTCTCCAGTGGTTGAGAATGAAATAGTTCTCATGAATACTATGTACAAAGAGCGGTTTCCAAAGGTAAGCATTTTCGTCTTGTAATTTTGGTTTTATTGTATGGCTGCTGTCGTCAACGAATCGCAAAAAATTATGCTTTCTAGTGAAGGGAAATGTAGTCATGCGTTTCAAGCTCATAGTTTTTTATTATGACGACATCAGAGCAGCAGATTAGACATGAGATTGATTTTTTGTTTTTTATTTCAACAATTCCAGGCGACGCAACAGATGGAAGAGAAGTTGAGAAGTTTTATCGACGAAAATCAAGCATTAGAAAGTATGGGAGGTTTTGAAAAGTTGAGTCCGGATGCTGTGGCAATCGCTCGCTTTGTACATCATCAAGTATTTGAGATGAGTAGAGATTGTTTACTAAAAGCTCAGGAAAAGTTGATCTCCAGTCGTTACTTTTATGAAATGTCTGAAAATTTGGAGCGTTTGTTGAGTGAAACGAAAGAAAAGTCTCCAGAGGCGGCGACGTACCTCACAAGTTTAATCAAGAAACTTCTTTTGATGGTATCGAGACCGGCTCGACTCCTTGAATGTTTGGAATTTGATCCGGAAGAATTTTATCACCTTTTGGAACAGGCAGAAGGGCAAGCCAAAGTTACACAAGGTGTAAAAACTGACATTCCACAGTATATCATCAATAAATTGGGCTTGAATAGAGATCCTATAGCAGGTAACATAAAAATACAATCGAGTTACAATAACACGTCCATTAAAGCGTATTAGTTTGCGATGAAATAGGTTCCAAACTTATTTTCTGGGATTCAATGTTAGAACTACAACAAGAACTCAGTATCCAACATCTTAGTGTGAGTGGAGAAGTTAATGGAGTGGTTGAAGCTATGGAACAAAAAACAGAGGAATCCGCCGAATCTGGAGATAAGAAGAGCAAACTACCTTCTGAACAGGATTTTGAAGTTGTAAAATTAATTTCGAACGGAGCCTACGGCGCTGTGTACTTAGTTAGGCACCGGGAGACGAAGCAACGATATGCTATGAAGAAAATTAACAAACAAAATCTGATGCTGCGAAATCAAGTGGAGCAAGTATTCGCTGAACGCGATATAATGAGCTTTACGGACAATCCATTTGTTGTCAGCATGATATGTAGCTTCGAGACGAAGGTACGTTGCTGAATAATTTTGACTTATGCCTGGCTTCGCAATTGGATAGAAAGAGCAGAAAATTGGAATTGTTGACACATTTTGTTTGCGTGCGATTTTGATTAATGGCTTGGCTTCCAGCAACAAAACTAGATTTTTGTTGTACGGATTCTGTATTAACAGTGTAGAGTTTGGTAATTACATGCAAACTTATTACTCGGTTTATGTTGAGTCGTGTATTGAATTTTCTCTTACAACAGTTATGAAAATGAAACTTGTATTTACTTGTGATGTACTTATTCACAGAAACATCTTTGTTTAATGATGGAATTCGTTGAGGGAGGCGATTGTGCTACGTTATTAAAGAACATGGGTCCGTTACCACCTGACATGGCCAGATTCTATTTCGCAGAAACTGTGTTGGCGGTGGAGTATTTACACAGTTACGGAATTGTTCATAGAGATCTCAAACCTGATAAGTAAGTTGCAAGAGAAGCGGCAAAAGAATTGTATGTATGGAACGAGAAATGCTGCTTTATGATGGTAACAATAATAATTGTGCTTGTACTTTTGCAGTTTGTTGATTACTGCTCTTGGCCACATTAAACTCACAGATTTTGGTCTGAGCAAAGTCGGTTTAATGTCTCGTAAGTTCTGTTGTTTTTGTTTTCATGTATACAATAAAATATATTTAGCATATTTGTTACTATTTGGCTGAACATTTATGGAAGTTTCTTATAAATGGTTATTTTTCATTTGTAGTTGCTACTAATTTGTACGAAGGATTTATCGATCGTGAAACTCGACAGTTTTCGGATAAGCAAGTTTTTGGTACTCCTGAGTATATTGCGCCAGAAGTAATTCTACGCCAGGGCTATGGGAAACCAGTAGATTGGTGGGCCATGGGTATCATTCTTTATGAGTTCATTGTGGGATGTGTACCTTTCTTCGGCGAAACCCCGGAAGAACTTTTTGCCCACACTGTCAATGGTAATTGATCGTACCTTGCGTATATACTATATACTAGAAATTAAACATTTATACATGGAAGCATTATTTACTCTTTTAATTAAAAGTGTAAAGACGGATAATTATGCACTACGCATTTGTATTGATGATTACATACTACATAAATATTAGCTGGTGGAATGAGTGATAGTTTCCATTTTCTGTGTGCCTATCACCCGTTTTTTGAAGCGTCATTGCCATTAGAAGGACCCCAGAACGGCACTCATGGTTACAGTACTTACGGAAGTTGTTTTAATATTTTTCCTAGATGATATAGAATGGCCAGCTGATGATGAATATCCTGTTGCGGTGGAGACAAAGGACTTAATTTCAGCATTACTTCAGCAAAATCCAAGGGATCGTCTGGGAACGGCTGGAGCACAAGAAGTTAAAGATCATCCTTATTTTGATGGTGCTGACTGGAATTCGTTGCTACGCCAAAAAGTGGAGTTTGTTCCAACACTTGAGAGCGAGGAAGACACATCATACTTCGATAGTAATTTCAAAATATACTTATTTCATTGAAACTTCTGTGGAAGTCTTGTAAAGCTGTAGTATGGTATAATTCCAATTGTTGTCATCATAGTTTGTGTAATTTGCTGCGTAAACATGGTACTGTGAATATAACTCTTTGAGCTATAAATAATGTACCTAAATTTGATGTGCCCTAGCTCGGTTGGATCGATACCAGCACGACCTGGAAGTTGATACAGATGATACCGATGAGTCGCCACTTTTTGGGTTTTCGTCTTGCTCGCAGCGATACCGAAAGTCTCAAAATCGAAGTCGTGCTGGCGATGACGTCGACACACCTTCGTGTGACCGCCAAGACTCTAGTGGGACTGGAAGTGATGGTTCTGTAACTTATTCAAAATCAGACAGTGGAACACCATCTTCAACTAATGTAGGCACTTCTAGTTCTGATCGTTCTCATGAAAAGAGCAAAAGTAAAACTAGCATATTCACCGCACCGGATTCCAACTCACACGAAAAGGAAAAGGCAACTCCTGGGAAACTTGTCACGCAACTTAGTACACCTGAGTCTTCTCAAACTGAAAGTGAAGAAGTATCACCACAACTTCACCGGAGGCGTAAAACTCATAGGGAGTCGTTACCACGATTTTCGATATCTGGTACTTTTGACACCGGTGAATCGCCTTTGGGAACAGGCTCTTTCGATGAAACACATATTCGAGGTGTGTCCAGCACAATAGTTCTTCACCCACCAGTCCATTCATCTACGCCTAATTCTAATTCAAGCGAAAGTGAAAATTCAGGGCAAGCTAGAAATGTGGTGAAGAGTGCATCTGCTTTCGGGTTATCTCTGCAAATCCCGGGAGAAGAATCCACTGCATTTGTTTCTGCCACCCCACAAGCTGTGCAATCTCCTGGAGGATCTAGTACAGCAAGTTCCCGAGACACCTCACCGTGTCGTGAACTCGCTCCACTTGTGAATAGCCTAAAACCGCCAATAATAATACGAAAGGGTCCAAGAGGCTTGGGGTTTACAATACGAGCGATTAGAGTATACTTTGGGGATTCAAACATTTATACAGTCCAACATCTCGTGAAGGAAGTTGCTGAAGGCAGTCCTGCTTTTGAAGCGGGTTTGCGAGCGGGTGATCTCATTACTCAGGTAACCGGAACATTTTCGTAATACAAGTACCTGGCCTGAATTTATATGTACAGTTTGGGTTCATACGGGGAAGTGCATAGTTATTTATATTGAATGTATTGGGTATATGTTAACAGGTTAACGGTGAACCTACGCAAGGTCTACTTCACACTCAAGTACTTCATCTACTTATGGGTGGCGGCGACCAGTTGACTCTAAGAGCTACTCCACTGGAAAATACTTCAATAAGATCTGGTGGTCGTAGAAGGGAACCAGGCCAATCAAAAATGGCTCGGTCACCCCTTTTGAAAACCCGAAGGAGTAAACGCGATAGTGTAGAAAAACGGAGAAAGTCACTGTTTCTGAAAACGCTGAGTGGGAAGAGAGCATCAGCGGAATTACAGCAACTAAGGTTATCCTTGGGAAACTCCTCCATGACATCTAGTCGAAGCTTTCAGTCGTTGGCCCGTTCGGTGGAAAATATTCAGCAACAGCAGCCAAGTTTACCTGGTTCTCCCACTAAAAGCCGAGCGTCTCAATCGCCACCTCTCCCAAGAATTTTTTCGCTTTCAGACTCCCCTCACTCAACGGCTAACTCCAGTCTATCCAGTTCACCTGCCTCGTCCTTGCCGGATAGCCCTGCTACGCTTGGTCCGTCAGGACTTCTTGGTCCCCATTTTCAGCGTCCGTCCAGTTTACATGGGCTCAAGCATAAGCTCCATCACCATCATGCAACGAACAAAAGTATTCATTCACCAAATCGTCGTAAATCTGTCGGACACATTCCGTTGAGTCCTTTAGCACGGACTCCTTCACCTTCGCCGATCTCTTCGTCTCCTACACGTTCCCCAAGCCCATTAGCTGTTTTAACGTCAGGTGCACAGCCTTCTTCTTCTGGGGTTTCCTTCAACTCGTCCTCAACGTTATCGCCTGGTTCAGTCAGTTCCAAGAAGCCATTCACTCGTACGAAAAATTCAGAGCCCGGATCCCCACTTTTGCGTCGGGCTCTTTCACCTGATCGCCATCACCCTCGAAGTACGGAGGTTAAAGCAATATCTCCGCTGTGCAACCCTGCCCCCAAAGTTACCATTTCGTCTCCTCCTAAAGTAAGCATCACTTCGCAAAATAATCCATCGCCAAGTTCATTGGTTAAGGTGATTACCTCTTCCTCAACAACAACCACTACCACTACTGACAGTGGAGCTCCGTCTTCACCTACTGATGTAGTTTTGAGACGGAGCCGCCGTGACAAGTCGCTCGAGTCACCTTCTGTGATATTGGAGGGTAATCGTTCAGTACAATCTGGTGTTTCTGTGTGCGTGTCAGTCCCGGAAGCATCCCATCCGCCATCATCCACTGGTCTTTCATCCGTTTCTATGGCTCTCCCTCGCATTGCCGAAGAAAAGGACTCGCCAAAAGACGAACCTTGCGCTGATAGCTCACCTTCTGCAACTACTACAACACCTTCCAAACCTAATAATGCCAATATTGCTTCTAGCACCACCACACCTTCTAGCACACGTCATTAGCAAGATTTGAAAAGCTGCATTAACGCTTATTGATATAGTTTACATGTAGTAGTTCCCGTTTATCCCAACACACACTTACGAAACATCAGCATATTGAGTCTAAGTATAGTGGCTTTTCTTTTTTGTGATTTTACATTCGTCAACGCGCAAAATAAATACGATGATATGCATACGCTAGCCATAATTGTAAGTATGTAATCATTATTAGCTGTGTTTTTATTATTTATGTACCATTATATTTGCGGAATTGTACATACTGTGGTATTACGTACTTCTTTCTCTCAAATCCAAACTCTAATGCATAATATTGTTTGTTTGGGATTTTATTTGTGTAGACTTTATTTTGTATTCCAGAGATGGAAAAAAAGTAACTTATTTTTTACGAAACATTATTTATGTACGCATGGCGTAAAAAAGTTATTAATTTATTGTTGTTTTATTATTATTTCAATGTTAATTATTTTAATCTCAAAATTTGAAGGTAGTAAGTAGCTAAAGCAAGTTACTCATTGACTTGCCCGTAATACATTTACATGTATAAATTAACATTCAAAAAGCTGGCGTTTCCAGCTTGCAACTTGCAATAATTAATGATGTACCAGAATATGGTGTGTTCACTGTTCAAGAAAATCATACATACATAATAAATGTGTACATGTGTGACATATTACGTCTACACCAACAAAGAACATCCACATACCTGGATAAATTTAAAATAGATAAAACGGTTTACAAAATGTACGTAGATTTCTACCATGGAGGTTCTTATTCTTCGGCTAAATCTGAATTATTTTTAATTGAACTAAGTATCGTTCAGGTGGTTAAATATATTAGACAGGTAGCGTAAATTGTATTTAAAAATCAACACAATGAACGTTGTTCTTTGTACCTTAAAAAATTGCAGTTTCCATTATAATTAATGATACGTATTTGTAATCTAGTTTTTTGCTTTGTGGAACGAAAATATTCGCGGAATCGTTTTTTCTTGCAGGTTTAAAAGCAGCAAAAAAGTATTTGAACCCCTTTTGTGTAACAAAATTCAATACTCCCTAGTCGGTACCTATAGGACGATTACTGTAGATTTTCTCAACCATAATGAGGAATTCCTCCTCATATTAAGCTACTAATACGTAGAAGAGTTCGAATTGCTGGTTTCGGTTCCGAATTTGTGAATTCAATAATACACATGAGAATTGTACTTTTATCCGCTCAAAAAACATGTACAGTACCAAATACAATTGCATAATATGCACTTCGCTCCATGAAAGCCGTAAAATTCGTTTTTTCTAACATTAGGAATATCAATTCCAACAAAAATAAATATTATTGGTATCGTTATGTGCCGAGATTTCATGGTAAAAACAGCTTTCCTGATGTCTCATTTTGTTTCCTGTTTTTTAATTACATATTTGAATCTAATTTGTGCTGAGTTAATGCTGCCAATAAAGCCAAATTTTCGAGTATACCGCTCCAAGAAATCTGTGTTGCTTTGTGTTTTGTTGCATACTTTTTAAAACGTTACATGGTTACGACTCCCAGTCTGTAAAATGTAATGACCTGCCCCAACTGGTTCAGGGCTTAAACCATGTGACCGCAAATAAGTACCGGATCTGTGTACCTTTTACACAATGATTGCACGTTATACAAATATATTAAATACAAAACTACGACTTTGGGTTTCTCGTCGTTACCATAAACGCTTCACACAAATCCAGAAAATTATTTTCACGTAACAGTAACGTACCCGATTTGTAACGTGGCCATAAGTTTACCATAGCTGTTATTCTTATAACTCATAATAGTTTCAGCATTACAACCTTACAATTTTTGTTCACCGTAAAAAACACAATAATGGGAATTCGAGAAAATTCCCTTGGATCCATCTTCCATGTTCCCCCTTGAAAAACATTTTTTCCCATATTTGTTGGCTACGTGAATCACGAAGTGCCTCCTAGGCACAGAAATGTGTCCTTTTACTATTGATTTCAGGTTTCTGCCAACAGTACCTACAATTAATTTGTTTTGATCCATCAAAACCATTTTGGACTCATTTTTGCGAGATTACGGTCATCATTATTTGTTTTGTCACGGAAAAACTGTAATGAGTTCAATTCTTGTCGGATTATGATGGGGCTTTTGTCCACTGGATCGCAATCCAATTGGGATTCAAATTACATGTTTTAACCACGTACGCGTAAAGTTCTATTTTGATCATTTGTATAGTTCATCCTTCCGTGAGTAACATGAGTTCACCTGGTCCTTCCCAACCAGAAAGGTGAATACTGCGTTCACACAACCAACTCTGACGAATGACGATGGACTAATGACCATGTCCCACATTCGGTATTGAAAAAACCAGTTCAAATTGTTCACAACTCTTTCCCTCCTTCCTTTGTCATGCTCAGAGAAATTGGAAATGATTGTCACCAAATACTTTGTCTTAACCTCCTTCCGCCCCAGAAACTCCTCTGAAGACACACAACACTTAAAATATCCAAAATAGTACACCCAATGTCCACACAACAAGTCTATACATAGAAAAGTTAGGCTGTGTTATTTAGTTACAGGGATGATTTGAGGAGGATTAAAAAAAAACAGCTGAAAAGTAAAGGGAAATGGCTGGTTCTCCATATTTTTAGCCGCTAAACTTCCCCTATAACAATGTCTCATTAATTATGATTCCCAGAGGTACCCCATACAGTCCAATTACAACTCATTGTCCCAAACATACACAACACTTTTAGGGTGACTCCATTAACATCATGAGTAGGCTTTTTTCCCCTCTCTCTCTCTCTCTTTGCCCCATATCCATGTACATTATATTTGTTTTCATACGGCACTTCCCATCTTCATCTCCTCCCCCAACGGAATTTGCCATTAAGACGGTTAGTAACAAGCGGAACCTTTCGTCAAGGGTAATTGATGCAGAAGAGAACATGGGGTATTTTAGTACAGTAAAAATTCTAATTACTACCAATTACTGCACTTTCCCCCTCATCTATATAAATAGCCCGGTCTACAGAAGTGTCAAGTAGACAGAGATAATAAAGGCTCAGAGACCCGTGGATGTTAATTTGCCGGCGGAACTTAATGGTTTCGTCCAATCTTATTATAACAGTACATTTTTTTTTTTTTAAATTAAACGAAGAATCAAGATGGCCGCTAGCTTGGCCCTACCCGGATTCTATTTCCTCCCCACCTTTGCCTGTCTATTGGGGACGTATTTAGAATCTGGCTTCCGGGATTACTCGGGCTATCAGGTGCTCCGCATCAATACGACCACCACCCGTGCCTTTGAGCTCCTCCAAAATATTTACCACTCGGACAGCTATGACTTCTGGAGTCCTCCAAGTCGTGTCAATCCCACGGATGTCCTCATTCCCCCGGGACAGCTGGAGGCTATCAAATCCTTGTTGAGCGTCGTGGGGATTCCTTATGAGACGACTTTTAGCAATTTGCAAAGGTTATTAGTTTGAGTCTATTGTTTCTGCCAATTTTATATACGGTTACTTTGGGTATTGTAAACATTTTCCACGTGATTGAACGTCATTAGAGTGTCAATGTATACATGTAATGTAATTATGGTTATTGTATATAGAGAAGTAGATGTGGCGCGTTCGCAGAGCTTGACTCGTCAGAGTGAGACATTGACCTGGACAACTTATCACAGACTAGCCACAGTATATTATTTCAAAATGTCTTTAAGCAACTATTCAAAGGAGAAATTATGGTAAGTGTAGCTAGTACTTGTTTTTAATCGGAGATGTTTTGGGGTGTGTATATATAGATACATGCATGGGAAGACTCACTGGAGAAGAACTACCCGGATTTGGTTCAAATTTTAACCATTGGTAAAAGCTTTGAAGGGAAACCCCTTCGCGTGATTAAGATTTCCAATGGCAAAGGGAATGAGTCCAAGCCAGCCATTTGGATTGATGGAGGTATATGTGTACTTTGTGTTGGAGATGATCGGAATTGGGTACAGAATTATATTTAGTAGTTTAATATGAACAAACGGACAATTTCTATTCAATCACAAAGGTATCCACGCCAGAGAATGGATTTCCCCAGCCACCGTCACTTACATGGCGAATGAGCTGATTAAGATGACCGCACATGGGAACGATACCAGACTTGTGGACGTTTTTGACTGGTACATCGATCCCAATGTAAACCCAGATGGCTATGAATACACTTGGACCGTGGTGGGTATTTATTTATGGCAGTTTTTTCACATAAATCAATACTCAAATACATAAAATATGTATGTATAGGTACATTAAAATATTTATTGTACATAATACAATAAATACATTCATTTATTTCATAATCAACGTCTCACAGGATCGCATGTGGCGAAAAACTCGCTCGACCTACGGCAGAAAGCAAAAGGCAGAGGTTGAAAAGGAGGAACGATCCATCTGGGATCAGATTTTCGGGTGTTGTAAAGGCACGGATCCCAACCGGAATTTCGCACATCAGTGGGGAGGTAAATAAAATAGAGGTTATGTATTATCCTTAATTACTTCAAAAATAATTGTGGCTTATCTGTGTCTTGTGCATCAGGTAAGGGGACTTCCAAGAACAAATGTTCGGAGATTTACCACGGACCTTCTGCGGCGTCGGAGCCGGAAGTGAAAGCTGTCCAGGACTTCGTGTACGCTCACCGAGATTCCATCAAGCTCTTTTTGACCTTCCACAGTTACTCTCAGGTTTGTAGCGTTTTTCACACTTTCTAATTTTATTTAATGCATTAACAATTTTTAGTAGTTAATTGGATTAGTAATAGAAGAAAATTCAAAATACTGTGATGAAAAGTAACCCAGGCTTATTTTTACGCCATACTTAATATGACATATTCATTTTAGATGCTTCTCCTTCCTTGGGGCTACGATGCAACTCGCGTTGATGACCATGATGAGCTGGTAAATCAATGATTTAATCACAATTTTCGAGTTACACGGAGGAAATTGTAAACATACAAGTATAAATATACTTGTTGTCATATGAGGCATGGGTCTTATTGCTGCAAGGACTATTTTTTGGAAATTGTCCGAATTGAAAATACTAAAATGTTAATGATTTGTGTGCAAACGTATATTTTCCGATTATGAACAGATGGACGTAGCCAACAAAGCAGCAAAACGTCTGGCTTCTGTGCATGGAACTCAGTACAGAGTAGGGCCATCTCCTGAACTCTTGTGTATGGAATAAATTACTTGCATACATATAATTAACCAGTTCGTAGCCACAAGTATGTGAGAGCTAATGTGGAAACAAACTCTAATTTATTCATCTCAAAATAAAATATAAAAAAAAAACAGATCCAGCTGCGGGTGGAAGTGAAGACTACGCAAAAGGTGTGGCTGGGATAAAATTCTCCTACTGCTTTGAATTACGTGACACGGGCACCTACGGATTTCTACTCCCACCTCAACAAATCATCCCATCCGGCCAGGAGACATTCCAGGCTGTCATTTCCATGGCCGAGGACATGATCACCTACTACAACCTGGAGAGTATAACTGAGTCGTCGTAGGAGAGCTTTTCACATGCTCAATTAAGCATGACATGGACATTTAAAACAAATTACAATGCAATAAAAAATGGCATACCATTTGTACGTAGGTGTACTTGTATTACTCATTCCCCATGAAACTTTAATCATGCCTTATGTTGTCCAATTATTCTACAAACTTGGCGTAAACATCTGTGTCAAATATGTGCAGTAAAGTTCCTCCTAGATACTTGGACGGGCAACATTGCTTTCTAGGAGCCTAGGAGCTCCACAAATCCAGATGAATTCAGCAATCCACCCACGCCAGAAATATCTCAAGGTATACACAACCCTGTCTACATTTTAGCGGAGAGTGCAATCTATGACACCCCTCGAAGGACACAGATTCCAACTTTCTTACCGGATGAGTTTACTTCTACTTGTGTGTGCAAATGGGATACTCTAACCTTGTCCTAAAACTACCTAATAGGTTGAATTCCAAACCAATAAGCTAAAAGTTGATGTGTGTTCTCATTAAAAAAATGTATCAAAAGTCACGTAGTCCAGATGAAAATTTGCATTTGCCATCGTTTTCCCTTTGGTTAAACGTCAGGTCTAATACCCTAAAATCCACGTACGCTCCAAATTGATTCATTGTCCGTTCTAAAACGGAGCGGGTTCACGTCTCCCGGCATAATGAACCATATCTATGCGTATACATCAATACTAAATCCAGGGGTTTTACTGAGCAAATCATTACCAAAATGACAGTGGAGAAGAAAAAGACAACAATAGGAGAGGTATGGGAGCTAGCGAAGGAGAGAAACCAAAAGAGTGAGACAAAAAAGGGCTACAGAAGGAAGACAGAGAGACAAACAAGAGATGCAGAAGGAAGAGAGAGAGACAAAAAGGGACAGAAAGATGAAAGAGAGAGAAAAAGAGACAGAAAGAAGAGAGAGACAAAAAATGACGACAAAGAAGAGAGAGAGAGGCAAAAAGGGACGCTAAAGAAGAGAGACAGACAAAAAGGGACAAAGAAGAGAGAGACAAAAAGGGACGACAAAGAAGATAGATAGAAATAGAGAGAGAGAGAGACAAAAAGGGACGATAAAGAAGAGAGATATAAATAGAGAGAGAGACAAAAAGGGACGACAAAGAAGAGAGATAGAAATAGAGAGAGAGAGAGAGAGAGAGAGACGAGCTTTACTCATCGGGGTTCTTCCCCCGCAAAGCCTGTGACCTGGAAGAAAGGCCGTTTCGTTAATACCAAAACATTCGTGGGTGGTCTGGAAGCTGTCATTTCCAGATCCTACGCATCGTATCGTGTGCATCGTCAGTATGCACGTATCTCCAATGAAATCACTCATTACGCACCACAACCCAAGGAATTTCTCCATTTCTTTTAGTATTCATATTTTTTGAAAGCTGAAGGAAACAAAAGACGCAGAAGTCTTTAGCAGCTTTATTTAAATCAGGTCATTGAGGTATGCACCAGGGATTTCCTCGCTTATGCGGGGGCAAAAATAGTTGTATTTCGGACATATGGAGACAAAAAAATTTCCGGAATAAGCTCCACGGCGGAGGGGAAAAGAGCGATGCAACTTGACATTATAGTAAATTACACTTTTTTTTCTTACTAATAATCATTTTCCGCCTCAAATCACGTTTTGCTGACACGAGCTGCTTGTCCAGGGTGGATTCTCCCGTATTTTCCAATTGTTAAATTTTCTCCTTCATTTCCTTCATCCGTCATTATTTTTAGATCGACGAATCCCGTCAAATCCGGAGGCATAAAAAAACGTATATAAAAGACAAGGAGAAAGTCCGGAATCCAGTCACATTCGGTGGAGATCTCATCACCATTTTTTCACTCTCCTTCCTAAACTTTTTAACCATTAATTCATTCCAACTTCTGTCCTTCTCACAACTGTATAGATTTTTCGAAAAAGAGAAGCAAAAGGAATTTGGAAATTTTTTGAATTTCATATTCAAAACAAATAAACTAACAATGAAGGTTGCCTTCGTACTTCTTTTAGCCGTTTGCCTTGTCATTTTGACCGCAGCCACGGGTCAGGGTCAAGCAGATCGCTTCCTGGAACCCAACGCCGACTTGGAGAGCAAGGTGAGACTGCAAGTTTTTTTTAAATATTTTATTTCGAAAACGTTTTGATTTTTTCTGAATTGCATTTCCTCCAAAACGAACGATGAAACTAGTCATAAAACGGATCAGAGATGTTAAAATGTGTCTGTTTCAAGAATTAAAATTGATCGTTATGGAAGAAAGATAAAAAAAATGTTTTCAATCAATTTTTTTCCTTTGTCTCATATTCAATCATATTATTTTTTGAATCATATTATTTTTTATATTAATGTGAATTTTAATTTTTTTTCAATAGCTCTTAGCTGACCTCGCAGCCCGTATAGCCCGAGCTGCCCGGATGTCCCCTTGGGGCTACATGGGCGGCGTCCCCATCAACAACATGGGAAAGCGGAATTCCGAGCTCATCAATTCTCTCCTGGGACTGCCGAAGGTCATGAATGACGCCGGGAAATGAATATTTACAAAACAAAAAACATCAAAACTACCGTTTTTTCCTGCTATTCTTTGAGCACACGCTTTCCCTCATCAACATGATTAATTACCCGAAATTATACAAATTTCCTATCATCAAATTGTATTATACCCTATCGCATTTTAATGCAAACCCTTCTTTAATTGTAAGGATTTACATAACCCTCTTAAAATCCTACATTTATAATAATTGTACTGATTATCCACAATTCAAGATCTCGATTTGGCAAAGCAATAGCTTTAACGAGTGTGTGCAGATTTGCAAATCCATAGGATGATCCGGACGCTGTGCTTTTGCTATACCTACATAATACTTTAAAAAAATTAATGAAATACCGGAAATTTTAATATTAAATTCCCTTTACATGCATTGCATGTAACAACACGCTTGTATTTAACAAAGAATAAATAAATTCATGCTTCATGCAACGGAACGTGTACGATTTTTCTTTTCATAAATTACATCGTTGTTTTCCATACTGCAAAACTGCAAATGATAATCCATAATAAATCCGTACAGGTGTATATCTACTTAATTTTAATTTTTAGGCTTGTAATTATATAAATATATATTTTTAAAGCATATCAACAAGCACAAATGAACTGGAGTAAGCGGTGAACAGGAAACGTTTTTTCTCTCTCGAATTTTTACAATTGCATTGGAGCCAAGAAAACCAATGCAAATTCATAGTCAAATTACGTACTTAAAGGCATTAGTAGTTACTGTCGCATATACATTTACAATTTACGCCTAGTTTTGAATTGTTGAGTCGTTCAATGATTTCAAAAATGTTTATTTTCCGTTAAATCTTAATACACAAATGAGAGTAAGTCACTTTTTTGGGATACATTAAGCTGCGAAAGCGAAAGTGTTGTGTTTAAACTTGAAAAATAAATGGTACCTTCTTTCATAATTACGGAAGAATGCATCTGGATTCTGGATACATCATTATTTTGTAATTTGTTTAACATGGAAATGAAGGGATATTTTTTTTGCAGGCCGCGGCGAAAGACTCGTGAATATATTCGTAATTGTGGGTCGGCAAATTAACTCTAAATGGACAGTATTTGAATTTTTGAAATTGTGTGATATTGTGATCGAAGAACGCTCTCTTAATTGTTTTTTCGGACTCATTTTCAAGCTTTTATTTTCTCAATACTGAGTTTACAAAGGTTATTATTGCCAGTGATCAGATAAAATTCTTCTTAAAGGACACTGTCCAATTTACTGTGATTGAAAAACCTGTGTTCAACTGGTTCAATATTATTAAAAAAGGTTATATTTTATAATTTAGTAATCATTTCTGGTTAGTACCATGGCAGACGGTCGTCGAAAAAGTATCGGAGCGATAGAAATGACAGTGAAAAAGTAAGTTTCATGCACTATTATCAACAAATTAATTTACTAGTTTCTGAACGACATTTATTCGTTTCATTGTAATTTGGAATAATTTGTAACCTTTTTGCTGGAAACAGGGCTGAGTGGGTGGCAAAGCACAAAAAAATTGAAGCTGCCAAAGTGTACTTCGAGCAGGATAATAATTTGGTCACCGCGAAAAGCGTTTGTCAAGAAGGTAAAATTTGCAGTTTACATTAATCTCGCGTTTTATAGGTTAGCATCAAGGTGGCTGAACTTGTTTTAGTAAATCTTTGCAACACATTTATTTTCTTATTTTCAAGTACTCCGAACGGATCCAGGGTTTTTTCCCGCTCAACAATTAATGAGAGAAATCAACAAGAAGGAGTCCATGCTAGTAAATGATAGTGGTAAGTTGGATTTTTGATTAACGGCTATTTTTTTAAGAATCCTAATATGTGCAATAGTCATCACTTTGCGTGAAATATTGAAAGAAGCTGTTGTTTTCTTATTGTGACGCGACAAGTTTGTGAAGCCAGCCTAGGAGACAGTTTGGAATCGGAAGATATACCCAGCTTGGAGTTCACTGCACTACCGTCGTCAGCATCTGAAAGTGATGATGAAGACGCTGCGCAAACTAGAAACAGTAAGTGGGGCAAAACATGTAAATGCTTTCGAGTTTTGAACAAGTTAGCAACCAATATTTTTAATTCTTTACGTTTGTATCTGTAAATCTGCAGGCTTTTGGCGTAACAATGTAAATATAAAAATGCTAGGTATTGAGCATTCATGTGTATACATTTATATACATGCTAATTTAGTACATTTTATGGTTATTTATTTTGTCGTATAGAAACATCGACTCCAGTTCGAAAGAGAGGGATTCTGAAGAAGAAAGGTAACACCAGCAATATTTATTGAAATTTATGAATACTGTTTTTTTTATTTATAACTGAATATTGGATAATTACAGCCGTTTTTCGTTTTAGTTACGCTAGTAGATGCACCCTCAGTTATTTCTTCTAAAAGCCAGCAAGCGTCTACCAAACCCCGAGATATTTGGTCTGAAGCAGTTTTGGAAAACATAATTGTTAAAGCCCAAGCCAGAATGATTACTCCTGCTCAGAGTAAGTTTACTCATAATGGTTGTAAGCTTTAAGGATGGATAACACGTGCGTATGAATGTATTCTTGAAGGTTGTTTATATGTATATAAGAACTACAGTATAATTCTTCTTAAATTCCATCATTAGCTTTCTTCGTTTTTATTCAGTGCTGGAGTCATTGCCACCGTATCGACATACCGAAAATCATTACATCTGTCCCAAGAAAGCGTGTGGTAAATCACGGGAGACAGCGACCGTGTTGATCACACATTATGTGCGACGGCATAAACCGGAGCTGAATGGAAAACCAATGAGACCATTTTTCTGTAAAACGTGTCCGGTAAATACACTAGTAAAATATGTATTACAAAGCTATTAATGTATAAGCGTATGTATGGTCTGAAAGCGTGTGGATGTCAGTTGAAAGGTACGTTTGTTTGTTTTTCTATGCAGGAATCGTTTGACAACTCCAGACATTTAATTACGCATGGTAAGGATTCACACCCAAGAAGTCGTTGGCTTCCAGACCTGGAATCTTTGGTTAATGCAGAGCTCTAGTTTTACGCTGCCGAATGCCAGCTGATTATTATATCAGTTTAATTGGTATTTTAGATAGAAAATAGCCACATGTCACGTTATAATGTATTCAGTATAGTATAGGTGAATTTCACATGATTATTTCCGTGATTATTTTGTAATGAAAAGTTATAGAAAAGTAAATTTAACTGATTTTATTTATTTCTAGGATTACCACATAGTTCTCCAAAGTGTATACTAATACTAAGTTGCATTTAGTTCCTGTAATATAATACTAAATGGAGTGGTTGCATACCACATATACAAAGTATGCGTTTTATTGAAAGCCAAGGTGAGGAGAACCTGGTAATGCAGTGTGGCTACCGTGTGCCGCACTTCTTACAGAATATCGTCTTTAGTTTGATCAATAATAGGGTGAAACCGTAGAGTGTCGTCATTTATTTGTGTTGTGCACGTATTTGTGAACTGGATCGCTAAAAAAGTAATAAACTATAAAAGTGCATGTTTTTGCTCTCATCAAAACGTTTGTGTTTATGATTGAATCTTCATATTTATTGTGTCAAACGGATTATTACACATTATTGTTTTTGTTCGCCAATTGTTGTGGTCTCTCTCTCTATATATATACACATATCAAAAGAATTCTCATTCAGAATGGTTGGGAGAAAGCAGACCCAAGGGAATGAAGCAGAGGACAACACGGAGCTCCTCGCAAGGGAGGAATGTGCCCGTTTAGCTCGACAACTTCGTCTCATGGAAAACGACAAGAAAGCCTACTTGGATGAATCTACCGCTCAAATTAATCAACAGAAGTTAGTTCTTTTACTAGTAAATGTTACAAAAATAGAAAGCACTAAAATATGAATTTTATGCGGATGCCCGACTAGATAAAGATAAAATATTATGTAAGCTTTTTAATCGCAGAAGGGCTATCGAGGGCATCCAGAGAGAGAATGCAAAAATGGAGGAAGAGTTGTCGAATTTTTACAATAAATACAACGAAGAGAGGGACGATGATAATATCAAAACGATCCATGAGTTCGTTGACCGGTGCAAAAAATTGCAGGAGGCCGCGGCTCAGCAAACTAAATTAGTGAACGAGATTGAGAAGAAATTGGAAGCAGCTCAAGCTCGCGTGGAGAAACTACAAATGAGGGTTGATTCACACCGTAATCAAGTTTTGTCATTTCCAGAAATGGACCGAAAAATTTTCGTATTGAACAAAAAACTTGAAACGGTATTTTACACAGAAACAAAATATTTACAGTTTTGAGTTTCACAAAACGTTTGGCTAATACATTTTTTTACTAGGTCACGGGACAATTTGATGCTGTAGTGGCTGACAATTGTGAGCTTCGAAAAGCCATTGATATGACAATGAAAGAAAATTCTTCAATTATGGTTAAGTACAATCAACTGGATCACCAAGTGCAGAAAGGAAAAGCTTGTATTGATGACCTCGTGGACCAGGCTACGGCAGCTTATGACCAAAGGTTGTAAGACATTGGGTTTATACATATATGTAGAAGTACTGCTTAATTAATTTTCCATTAAATTATTGTTTAGGGAGGAAGCAATTGCAAAAGCAAATGCTCTGAGGGAAAGGAATACAAAAGAGAAGAAACAGTACATTCTGGAGACTAGTGAACTCAGTCGAATTATTCGGCACGAGGAGAAGCTCCTGGACTTTATGAATACGAAGAACAAAGAGCGAACGTTTTTGGAAACCGAGGAGCAGCGCTTAAGTAATATCCAAAAAATAAAAGACATTTTGAGATTTTTTAAAGATTTCATTAAGAATGTTTGCAAGCATATTATTCTGGTTCTCCAGAAGTGTACCAACTATTATGATTGTATGTTTACTAAAATTTCTTCAAATATAGGCAGGCTGGAACTGGCTAAAGAATCTATCATGGTGGAAGCGCTGGAGAGTTACCGCACAAACTTCGAAAAGCTGCTAACCGAGGGATCTCGGACATTATTATCACTCGTGGATGAATACTCCGAACTTCAGCACAATAACATCAGCAGATTTAACTACATCAACGAATTGAATAACGAGGTATATGATATTTTATATGAATTCATGGCATTAAGCTCATACCGCAACAGTTATTGACACAAGCTAATTTTTACAGATCGAAGTGTTGCAAAGTGAAGTTGTGCAATTACGAGAATCCATCAAAAAATGTTCATCGGAAACGATTGAAAGGAATCAAGCGAAGAACGTCGCCATATTGAGACAACTGGTGAGTGCTAGAAGACCATTGACATTTTAATAATGATCGACTAATTTCTGGAAATTCAGACTACATGACTAAGCCATGAGAATGTAAATCCTTTACTGGTTTCTACAGGGGGAGCTGGAAGGACTCAAAAGCGATTACCACCAGGTTCGAATCCAACTAGATACTTACAAAAATGCAATGGACGACATAGTATCGCTGATTGATCGTCTCTTCCAAATAACTGACTGCAATGATGCGGCCCCCGTGTTAGAGTTATTAGGTTTGACCATAACAATATGACTAACTTTCAAAGTTAGTTGTAGTGATTTACCTCTTGGTTTCATTTCATTTCCAGGGAACCAACAAGAAATTTCAACGCAGAATGCCATCTTGTATCTAAACATTCTGGAACACCGAATCTCTGAAATATTTTCGTACAATAAACAAGATCCAGACAGCGGCAGGGTGTCACCAGCAACGGTCAGGTCGCCCCGGCCAGTGTCCAAGACACTTTCGGACGTTTCCCTAAACATTCGGCCGAGAATTGTTGTTTCGGAAAGGGTAGATTCGAAGGACGAAGCTGTCTCCGAGTATGTGCTTTCCGGTTATTTCTATTCTAAAGTTTTCGACAATGTACTTATTATAGATGGCTTTACACGGATCCAGGTAAACATACAATAATTGTCAAAAATTTTTAGGGAAGAATTGCAGCTTGAACTCGTGCAGGCTGAACCGAATCCATTGGCTTACTCTATAATGCGGGATAAAATCTTGGATGCTGCCTCTTTGGGAAGTCACAGCCCGACTAGCTTGTCCGGGGAAGATTCCAAAGTTGCTACTCAATAATATTTATAGATACTATTATCTATAAATATTATTGATAATAATACTGAAAGCAGTCAGTAATTCCCAGTGTTTTGGTTGCTTGTAACTAACAATAAGAAGAACATGCATTTTATTTACACAAAATTTTAGCCATTTGTGTCACAGAGGACACAATATTCTTCCTAATGTTTGATATTGTATTAGCAAATAATTTATGGCTTTAATAATGCTTGATAGTGTTGATAGGATCGTAGATGTGATGATAAATACAAATATGATCTAGAAGTCACCTTTGTACAAGTGTTTAGTCAAGTACATGGGTCTGGTTTAAAATTACATTTTGCAACAGCGTCATGACTTGTACTTTTATCAGCTCGAAATGAGTACTAAATACAGTAAATACAATTTCATAATTGCATCATCGCGTTAATGGCTATATATGCACAATTTCGTGCTAAAATTTTTAATAATAACTAGGGACAGATGAGCTCGTAAAGGTGACAGTATGGGACCCTACAGTGTCATTAGTTACAAGTTACAATAAATGCTCTAACGATGCAATGTCGGTTTCCCATTAAAAACGCTTTCGAAATTTTGTCGCAGTTGCTGGTAAAAAAAAAGTAATTACTCAAAACTTCCCGAATTAGTAGTTGGTGGTAATTGGTAATCGGGAGTACTTGCCAATTTATTATTTTTGTTTAAAATTTGCTGATATATGTATGCATCTATAAATAGGGGTTACTGTCATGTTTAGGGACAACGTCACCTTTAGGCTCACTGACCCTGTATACATGTATCAGACAACATTTCTAAATTCTTAATCACCAATTACATTCACAGTCAAGGTAGATAGAGTCGTAAGTCGTAATCGTAGCTGATTTAGAAATAAATGTAGCTGTTTATAAATTTAACTCCGGATATTTTTGAAAAAGACCACAAGATGCCGCTGACAAAGACAAGCGTCAATAGAATGCTTCCATATCCCCGTATGCGGTATATGCGTATAATATTTATATACAAACCGGTATAAATATTCACACGGCAAAAAAGTACCAGAAAAAAACGTTTTATCGTATTATCGTATATAGACTTTTTAAATATAATAAGCAGCTAAGTATGAAACGAGTAACCATAAATTATTGTTTATGAAATCCCAACCCCGAGTTTTGTGTGTAAAGTTGTAAAGGTAAGAAAGAGACAAGTAAGGTAATTCTATCATTGAAATTAATTATTAAATGGAGGATCAGCTGTACGAACTGAAAACTGGAATGCTTTTGAAAGCATGAATATCATGTACATTTATAGCTAATTTGTTACGACACTCAACGGGGAAATGAATGTTGGGGAAAAAATGCGCTTGCTTCTTTTGCTGTTTGAGGTTGAAGTCTAATTTGCAAGGGTTGCTTATACATTTCATAAGTATTTACGTGCGTATTTACTATACAATGAAAAAAGCAACCATTGACAAAAAAATGCGAGTATCTAATATACATGTATTTTGTTAATACAAATATTTAGATGCAATTAAGTATCCCCTGTTTTTCAGAACATCATCTATAAAGCATTCCCCTAATATTATTAACTGTATTACGTGTGGGAGCTGGAGAAAAAATAAACATTTATTGTGTTAGCTATACTCCCTCCTCTTCGTATTGATTGGATCAGAACATTTCGACTAGATTTGTGTAAGTTACACAGAGCTTCAAAATGATCATCTCTCTCTCACACACACAATTATCCTTGTATTTCCCAGTAGCACTTGTTTGTACCTTGCTCATTCAACCTTTACAATTGAACTCAAAGGTAATTCTTTTATACTCGTGTGTATGTGTATATATATATATACCTGCATTTTTTCTAAACTTCTGCACTTTTTTTCTCTCCACTATTGTGTGACAAGCAAAATACGGTGAAGCACAAGGGAGGGGGAAAAAATAAAATAAAACTCTTGCGAACTTTTCAGTGATGGAAACCATAGGAAATGAAGCATCAGTGTATAACCCTGTGACTATACAAAAAGATAAAGAGTCGTTGCACTTTTCCTTTGCCAATTCAGTAATTGCATTGAAACGTAAGGTACATACCTACCTACCTATTTTCTACCTTCTCTAAATCTATAGGTGTGTGCGTCTAAGAGAAAAGTCTACTTAAAATAATTCGGGACCCATCAAGGGTAACATATTAGTCTCGGCTTCCACGATTTTCCAGTATGTTGCTTTTTTTTTTTTGTCTTTACCACGGGAAAAGAGGTAATGCAGTGAAGGGGGTATAACAGGGGAGGACAAAAAAAAAAGCCAAGTTTTACGTCAAGGTGCGTGATCATGAAGCGCTGAAAAATCTAAAAGGGGTAAAAAAAATGTTATAAGAGAGAAATACAAGAATATACACAGTTGGTATTTTACATACACGTTTACTTTATGTATCATCCTTTTTTTTAAACTCCCTTATATTGCTTTCCGCACACCACTGGAACTTGTGCAGGCGTGGAGGACAGAGAGAATCCGAGAGAGATGAGATTACTATACTACTTGACGATCAAGATTTTTTTTTTCATCCATCTAAACTATTACTCCTTCTTCATCATCTCCAACACACCTTTTGTCCACGTAGTTTTTACGATGACAGTGTCATTCAAGTGGTTTCTCTCCCACTACTCTTCCCTACACTTATATATCTGTACATCTGTATACTTAATACATGGAAATGAAGTAGTACACAAAAAAAAAAACGTTTACAACAGGAGAATGGATGGATATAGAGCGTCCCCAGATATTTGTGATCCCCCCTCTCTAGTCTTATGCTCCAGGATTTGTGCAGAATGGTAAAAAATAGGGTCCGATGCAGAATTTTATTGTGGTTGTAGGGTATTTTTTTTTATTTCGATGCAACAAAAAATGACCGAGTTATGGCCACACTGCCGTGCTAAGTTAAATAACCATTAGTTGCCGACCAAATCACTTTTTTATTCAAGAAACATTGAGAAAAAAGTATTCAAGTTGTTTTCGTGTCTTTTTGAATGGAACAAAATTTGATAGAAATATTCATCAGGGTGATTTTTACACTAATGATAAAAAAACGGGTATTTTTGACAGAAGGTTAAAAAAAGATGCTCATGACACTCATTTTTGCTTGTACAGATTTTTTGTGAGGACCTGTGGATGGAGTAGTGGTGCGGAATTAATATTTTGTGAATTAATGTTTTACAAGTAATTCATTGTTGTGTTGGCCTTTACCCTGCGAAAAAACAGAGTCTCCTTAAAAATTATACAAAAGAAGCAATAAATCACAAGGAAAAAATCATTCCCAAATGAATTATTTTTTTGAAAAGTAAACCACAAACTGAGTTTTTGGAATTTTACAGATAGGTAATAGCTTTTCAGAACAATTTTTTAATTTTTTTAATCATAATTTATTCGTTTCTGGAGGCAAAATCGTAGAGGTCGTTTTGGCAGAAACTGTTGATTTGTATTGGTGGAATAACCATCATAACTTTGTTATTTTTTGTTGGATCGGGACGAATTTTTTTCTATTGGTCTGCCATAGCATTCTGCATAGTATGAAGTATGCATGTTTTTGGATTCCGTACAGTTGTGAGAACGACAAGCCTGATGGGGCATCAAATGTTTCGTCGGGACCCGCATTGCATGCACATCTTTTCCCATTTTATCCACCTTGAGAAGAGAATGTGGTTAAAAACGAGAAGCGGCACCAAATTCTCTGAAGTATACTAGAATTCTGATACATATCACAGATGAAGAGTGTATTCATCTACGGAAAATCTGTCCATCTAAAAATCTATCTTCTCATCTTTATTCCCTCTACCTATCCTCATTTCCTTTCATTCCTGCTATTTCCTCCCTCTCTCCTGTATATAGTAATGCCATTTTCTCACAACCACACACTTTTGCTATAACGGTGCAACTACACACATGAAGGGTGGAGAAGCAAAACGGAACAAGTCCTTTCAAACTAGGATTTTCGGGGTTTGAGAAAATATGTACGTATTCAACTGTAGGGAATTCTGTTAACTTCATTAGTTGTTTTGACTTTTTTCCGTGCGAAAACTTACCCGTGGTGGATTTTTTAGGAGAATATTCATATTTCGAATAAGTGACGTATATTCAGTTTTATATGTATATGATCCCACATTTTAATGTATGTTAAATGTCAACTAGCTGAATGAAATAGCGAAGAGGAAAGAGACAAAAAATTAAGAGGAGAGGGTAAGAGACTTTGTGCAAATATAGAGGCTCAAGGAAAGATGAGCGGAAGGGAGAAAGACGGAAAATGTTGCAAAAGAGAAAGAGAAAGAAGCGAGAAAAAGATAGAGACAGAAGAGAGAGAGAGAGAGAGAGAGAGAGAGAGAGAGAGAGAGAGAGAGAGAAAATAGACAGAGAGAGAAAACAGTGGAGAGAGAGAAGCTAGAGAAATTCATATCAAGGAGAGGAAAAGAGAAACCACGAGCAAAATAGAAAGGAAACTCAAGTGAAAAGGAGAAGCTAGAACAGAAAAGGATTAAAAAAGAAGGGTGAAGGTGTTGACAGGGAGAGAAAAATGGAGATAAAAGTATGCATTAAGAGAGAATTTACCAGAACAGGTATAAAGAGATATGCTGGATAATCGAGTATAAAAATACGTAAGTTTGTTGAGATGAGAACACAATTGTCCATTTGCATTGCCAGTGGCTGGTTGTAGTAATGTGCCAATGATAAAAATGTAAAAATATGCTCTTTTACTAGTAGCAAGTGTCTGTTTGAATCTCTGAATGCAAGCCTGCCTTTCCCTCCCATCCGTCTCTCTGTCACTCATCACATCACTCTCTCTCTGGCTCCGTATGTAGCATGAAAGACGGCGCTTATGCATGCATGACACATCTATATGACAGTTTTCCACACCATTTTTTGTATTCATTACCTCAAAATGTACAATTATCAATGGTATAGAAACCTGAAGAAGGAACATCATTGTTCACGTTCACATTCACATCGGCATTTTCTCATCCGCGTGAAATAATATCAAAAGACGAGCCATACAGACGAAGAACAAGAGGAAGAAGGCTGCAGCAAATGTGTGGGGTGAAAGACAAACTTTCATGCTGATGCTTCATCCAAACGAAACTGTCCACTATCCCTTTTTTCCCATTCAAATTGTCTTTACCCTGTCTCTCTCCTGTTTTCGCTGTCTCTCTCTCTCTCTACTCTCTCTCTCTCTCTCTTTCTCTCTCTCTCTACTCTCTCTCTCTCTCTCTCTCTCTCTCTTTGTGTTTCTCAATCTTTCTCTCTCTGTTTCTCCATTTATCTCTCTCTCTCTCCTTATCTCATCTCTACCTCTCGTTCTCTCTTTCTCTATCTCCCTCACTAGTTATCTCTCCACCTCTCTTTTTCTCTCTGTCTTTTCTTTATCTCTCTCTCCATCTTTCTTTTTCTCTCTCTTTCTCTTCTCTAGTTCTCTCTCCATCTCTCTTTTTCTCCACCTCTCTCTCTAGTTTTCTCTCTACATCTGTCTATTTATCTCAACTTCTCTCTCTATTTCTCTCTCTATTTCTTTTTGTCTCTACCTCAGTCTGTACTTCTCTCTTCATCTTTGTGTCTCGCTCTGTCTCTATCTGTCTTTCTTATCTCTCTCTACCTCTCTTGCTCTGTCTCTCTTTTCATCGCGCTCTACCCCTCTCGCACCCTCTGTTTCAATCTCTTTTTATCACGCTCTCTGTATCTACTTCTCTTTTTGCCCCCTATCTTTCCCATGGCTTGACCAAATACTATTATAGTAATTTATAATTTTTGAAATTCAGCTTGGGCTAATAGCTAAATGAAGGTGCACGTGAATAGGTTAGGTGCTTCATAACACAAAAGTTTTGCAAAAGTACATACAATTTTTTTACTTGACTGATGTCACGGTGTGACATTTTATTATTTATGTAAAAAAGTATCTTTATTAGAGCACCGACAGAAGTCGCAAGTCACAATCAGTAAAGAAGACTGGGCTCCCTCTGAATTAAACAGTTAAATTTTTAAAAAATGAGCCCGAGACATGATTGCAATAATAACTGGTACAGTGATACTCACACACGAAGGATACATTTTATACTGATACGATTTCCATATAATGAGAGTCGGAAACAAAGTTTGTTCTTAGCAATACATACGGTCAACACTGAATCAAATGTTCAAGATGTCTTCCGGTTCAAGACAATCCCCAAGATGAGAATTATTTTCGGCAGCTTTCGGAGACGGAATTTGCACGAAAAAGAACGTGTAGCGGACGGCGTTGGTGGCCGAGTCTTGAGATGTCTTGAGATGTCTTTCCCGTCCTTTTATCTATGGCACCAGGGAATCCACGATTAATTTTTCTATCTGTGAATTCTTCCAGTGCCAAGGATAAGTACAGGTTTCTCCACTTAAAAAAACGTTCATCTGGACCTTCTCTCCCGGTGTCACCGTCATCCCTACAAGGATTTTTTCACTGTAATAGAAAAGAGTATTAATTAAAATAATACACAAAAAATATCATTAAAATAATACACAAAAAATATCCTTAAAATACTATACAAAAACTATCCTGAAAATATTATAAAGAAAAATCATTGTAGTGAGTTTTGTCAGCTTTAAACATTTAAATACTATAAAGACTTCCACCAAAAAGCATGGAAAGAAAGTTCCAAGCTTTCACTATTTCATCAGAGGTAACTGAATCCCAGGTTACAGAACAGTTACTCTTACGACACAGACCCTAATAAAAACCAAGGCAATGTACTCAGCCAGACGATAGGATTGTTGGCAATTCTTCCGTCTCTCTTCCATTCCTCCACATTTTATTAGTGCTTCCGATCTCCCTCTCTCCAAGCTGGTCGTTTCTGGTTTCAAGAAGTTGTTCATTATTCAATGTGAGGTGGAAGCCCGTTTTATGGTGTACTTCGTATGTATACCTACATCCGTGCGAGTAAAAGTAAACGAGGTGGTGAGAGAGATGGAGAGAGCGAGGGAAAGAGCGACACAGAGAGAAAGAGCGAGACGGAGAGAGAGAGAAATAGCGAGACGGATAGAGAGGGAAAGAACGAGACAGAGAGAGAGAGAGAGAGAGAAAGAGCGAAACGGAGAGAGAGGGAAAGAGCGAGACTGAGAGCGAGAGAGAGAGAGAAAGGGAAAGAGAGACGGTGAGAGAGAGAGAGAGAGAGAAGGGGGTGGAGAGACGAGACAGGAAGATCTATTTGAATTTATAGCGAGTTCGTCCAAGGATTTTATATAATTTTTTCCCTTTCCTCAAGCTCATTTCAGAGTTAACGGAAATAAGAAATAATGAAGGGTAAGGTCGGTACGAAAACGACCGTGGCGGAAGTAAGCGAGGAAGACTTATTTTTTTTTACATAGTTGTTTAGTATATATAATGGTATAAAACGTTTTTTTTACATTCACAAAGTGTATCTTCCTTTCTTTGCCTGTTTCTCTCTCTCTTTCGCTCCATCCACCATTAACCGATTCTGGGAGCCCCAGAGAACAACCGTTTCGTCACTGTCATTATATACCCGACTACCTTCTCCTACCATTACAACTGTCTTTTGTTTTTTTTTCACAAATGCCATCAACTATGTACACAAGTAAAAAAAAAAAAAAAAAGAAATAATAATAGTAGGAAACGAGTCATGCGTTGAGTCTTAGGCGTCAGGTGCATACATGTGAAAACAACGGCAGTTGAAACAAAATTCATAGTTTCTTTTTCCGCTCTCAAGTCTCTCTCTCTCTCTCCGTTTGTAACCACTGCTGTCCCTTTACCACATGAGGCACTTCTATCTCTTTATTTTACCATGCATTTAGTTCTTTTTACAAACTGTTCACACACAAGGTTCCTCCTCCCTATCGTTCCGTTTTTCCCCTCTCGTTTTCAAGTGAAAAAGAGTAGAAAAAAAAGACCATTGTAATAATTGACAAGTTCTCTACTATATAGCTTATTTCAACTAGGGGGAAAAAGTTGGATTTTTTTTTTTTTATTCTTGCTCTTACCAGAAATTTGTAATGTGGGAACTCTTTTTGTCTACAACCCAAAAGGGCCTACTGGTCTTTTTCACACTTTTTTTCTTCTCCCCTTCCCAACTGCTCACTTGCGTGGAATGTTTTTGATCCCAGGGATTAACATATTCACGACTTTCAATTAATTCGCGTAATGGGAATTCCTGACATAGAACAAAAAAAAGAGGGATGGGAAAAAAATACTTTGGTACATTCACAATATCCATCTTTTTTTTTTTTATTTGTAGAAAAAAAAATCTTTTTTTATCTTAGAGAACAGCACACATTTTCATGACGGTTTCATTTTTACGTCCGGAGTGGTGGTGTGAGAGATATCCAAATTATGGTGGACATTTATTTAAAAAATTAATGTTTTTGTCTGAAAAAAAAAAAGAAAGAAGATTCCAATGTCAGCCAGACAAAAGGATTCGAGAGATTCAACCATTAGATTTTTATTCCCATTTATTATTAATTCCCATTTCCATCTTTCCCTTCCAGTGCATCTTCATAATTAAAATTTACGGTTATTCTATATAAAAACGAATTGTATGTGATTGCTTCTCCTCCTCATCCCCCATCCATTTCGTTTATTGTCTATTTCATCCCCATATGAGGATGTATACATATATAAACATGGGGGTAATGATAATAAAAAAAAAGTACAGCATGGTTGTCAAAACATTGGAGGTTTGGAATGATTCATAATGTAGTAGTAGTAAATGAGACATGAATGGGAATGATTACTTCTTTTATTACCACTATATACGTATACCGGCTAAACAAAAAAGTTGATTGTATTACATACAAACGGCTGCCGGCAAGGTAATTGACTTAGTCAAATGTGAACTAATCCCTTCATCAGATTAGGTTACATTTTATGGTGAAAGGGATGGACTCATACGCACACACACACACACCAGAACAAAAAAAAATGATTAGGAGTGACTATACATTGAAGTTTCTTTATAAAGATCACATTTGAAACCCATTCCTATATATATGTATTTATATAGATACTGTATACACATAAGACAGCAGTATCCTCTTCAAAGGTATTAGGTTACAAGAGGGTGAGCAAGTGTTTTATTGTGTGTAACAAATGTATATACATTTGGGCATTTATCAAGGGGGTTGAATAGATGATACCACAAGGAAAACCCAAAATCTCCTTTCCTTCACTCTTTCTCCTTGTCCCTTTCTTCTCTCTCTCTTTTCCCGTCTGCCTTTCCTCTTTCTCTCCTTTTTTCTCTCTTTCTACAATTCCTGTCTCTCTATGTTTGTTTCTCATAGGACACATATTACATGTATGTGGATTGAGAGAAAATTGACAAATACCACCTACCTACTCTGATTTCCCTGGTGCATAATGGGTACGTAAATTTTCTTCAAAAAAAAAACTTGAACGTGGCTGTATAAATATCCTGGCAGTAATCTCCTGGAAAAAGGAAGGCCGAGGAAAATACAGACAAGAGAAAGAAAAAAAATGGAAGGGAAGAATATATAAAAAAAAACAGTTTTGTGGAGACATTCTGTGGTCCATCTTGTCTATGTTTTTTTTTTTTACCACGTAGTAAAGTATTTACAAGTACGCGAGACAATCATTTGGGGGATGGAACTACTATAGTATCATGAGTTGGTTGTAAGGAAAATATTTTTCAACATATGTGTATATAGCCACACACATTCACTCTCAAACGGTGGGATGTGACTCCCTCCTTTACTCCCATTTTTCCATTTCATCTCTTCTCTTGCTCTCTCAAAAGTCTCTCTTTTCTGGTCTATTATAGAGGAAAGAATTTCCTACAGAAAAAAGGAAAACGACCATGACAAGTTGAATTTAGAGGATTTTTTTTTTCTACAACAACACACTCATTCGCTCTCTTTGACTCCTCTTGTCTCTCTTCTGCACCTCGCATTTGATCTGTCACTGGCAACTTTTTTTGTTCCTTCTTCTCTTTTTACCCATTTTTATTCAACTCCATAGATCTTCCTTCATTTCCATTCGTATTCCCTGCTGCTTCCACTCTTTCTTTCTCCAAATCCTGGATATTGTCTCTGTCATCCATCCCCTTGTCTATAGTTTCACTTTTCGCCTCACAAGTCTCCTTATATTTGCTCTCTTTCTTAATTTTTCTTCTTCAAATTCTCTCTCTACTCCGATTTCCTTTTTATGGGAAAATTCCCTGGGTATAACCGTCACTTCTTGTGGGCTTTTCTTCCTTTCTGGTGCCTTCACCAGCGTCTGTTTCCCTTCTCCCCGGAGTCACCCCTCTCGTGAAAGGGGATGATGTATACCTGAGGAGACATTCGCGTAAAAAGGGTTATACTGCAAGGAAAGTGGTAGGTGTTCCTTATTATTTGAATATAAGTATATATCCACCCCTCCAAAGACTTTTCTCACATACCAGCGGAAGAGGTGCTATAGGGAGGTCTGGAAGACAGTACATACACTGTATGGTATAAGGGAATTACATCACGAGAGGAATCTTCGAATCGGTCCTTGCACGTAATTCAGTTGGGAATGAATGAAAGAATTACATACATAAAATGTCAAAATGACGATGGAAAACGTTGCTAAGACTCTCATCCTTTTGTATTTGTGTGACTGTTTTAACGCCTTTCCTCTTCGTTCCGCCAGAGCGTGACCAACTTTTTTTTTATATAATGACGTCCTTTTCAAGCAAAAGGCAAAAAAAAAGAGTGAGAGAGCGAGAGAACAGACAAGAAGGAAGACAGAAAAAAATTGTTATAAAGAAAGGAAGAGAAGGAACGAAAAAGCCATAAGAAGGCGTACGTTGATCCGACGCCTTTTAATGCATTGTATTTGTGTTACATACAGCCAGGTAAAAGGGTGTACACACGCATTTTTGTCAATATTCAAACACAATCCCAACCAGGGAACTTTTGATAATATTACCTTCAATTCTTTTTGTCTGTTACACATTTACCTTGCAATACTTTTAGAGATTTTAGACACATTATAATAAAATTTTAATCCTATACCCACACCAATATTCGTTTCCGCTACACTAAACATGTTGGGCATTGTCTCTACGATGAGGTTTATGGAAAGCTAATAAATATCCAATTTTATGAATGTAGTTCTTGGAGTACAGGATAATCTTCATGATTGATGCGGGAGGATATTACCAGTTATTATTTTTATACATTCTAACAATTTCCGTTCCGAAAGACACCATCGAACTCAGACAATTCCGGTCTTATCCTTTTCTTGAAGGGCGGATTACAGGATGGATTCATTTCCTCCTAAACAATTCTTTGAGACTTTGCTCCGATTCTTCCTGCTCTTCTTCAAAAATTGAGAGGGGAAAGTTCGCCCCTTGAGTTTGCCATATCAATCAAGTTTTTTCTTCCGGCTCCTAGACGTCGAGATTTGGTCACTTAATGTTGAGAAGGTAATTTATTGGCAATACAGTAACTGCTGTTATTTCAATGTAGATGCTACCATAGATTACGGACATGGTTCTAGGGTCTAGGACCTAAAATTAATATACCCATTAAAAGAGTGACAAAAATCAATCACAATTATACATAGGATGACGACGGTGTAAATCACAACAAATGGTTTCGGAGACACAAACATTATAGTGTTTGTGTACAATTACCTTGGTTTTTAAGACCATACAAAAATAAAACTAAAGTAACGTCTAAATCCATTTCTGAGATGTTCGGTTGGAAAGGCTGGGTCAAATCATACGATATGATATGAAATGTAATAAGGTTCAGGAAACAAAAACCGCTCATTCATGGGATCCAGGGGGATAAACAAAAGATGTCAAAACATCGATTTGCTTCGTACGGCACAAGAGAACCACGGGGACTTCACAAAAAACTCCCGTGAATTCTTCAAGTGCCATTCGGAGAAAACGATCGAAACCAAAGATAAACCAACGGCCTAAAAACAACAATTGAACAAACTAAAAAAAAAAACAAAAAACGAACTAAACTAAAATATAACAAAACAACAGATAGTATGATGAACAGGTAAAAAATAAACTTAAAATAAAATAACTTACAAAGCTACATAAGAACTTAAAACTAATCATACTGAACCCTAATGGCACAGTACAGAAAAAACAAAGTAAAAGTTACATAACAAAAAAAAATAACCATAAAACTTAAACACAAATAAAGAAACTTAATTAAAATCATACCGTAAAACAATAGAAAACACCGAATTTTATAGCTAAAAATATATCCCTAGTCCCCATTAATGCCGTCAAACCACAAACAAAAAAATACCGCCCACAGCTGTTTCAAGTCTGACAAGAAACTTGCAGAGGAAAACTATAATATTTAAGTTCCTAATTGAAGTTAAAACAACTTTGATATTTACTTCCATATTTAGAAGAGAATTTTAATTTCGGAAAATTACCAATACGGTCACTTTTACCAAAAGAAACCTAGTTGAAACTGATATTTTTTCCACCATTGACCCTCGTTTTCCATCCCCAAAAAAAAATCTGATCTCAACCTCACCTCACCGCTCCGGCAAAATTCCAACAGTACTTAAACACGCCACAACAATGACTAATAAAAAATTTTTTTTCTTTCAATTTTCTCATTTTTCTCTCCCATCATCGTCGTCAGCACCAATTCAATTCATTGCCCAATCACCAGAGCCAAAATGTCTACGCCACCAATTTGTGCGTGGGGAAATTCAAAAATTTATTGCACGTGAGAGGCCCAAAAAAGGCAAAAAGCAGCGCATAAAAATAATCTGAGAAACCATTGGCCATTGCCCTTTTTGAGGCTTTTTCAAGGGAATTTTTTTTATGAAAAAATAGCCAGTTTTTTCTAAAAAAAAAACTCAGTTTTTTCCATAAAAATAGTCCGTTTTTTCTAAAAAAAATATTAAATCTGATTTCATCTGATCCTCTTACAGGAAACAAAATCAATTCAATATTAATTAACACAAAATGACACATAATACAACACTATTCTTTGCCTTCTGATTCTGACATTTTCCCGAGGATAAAATAAAAATGAATCAGCATATGGAAGTCTAATTAATTGTTTAAACAATGACCTCAATTTTAATACTGTTTTTAAACCAGTATTTATTTGTATTTTTGATAGAATGCATTTATCGAAACAATAAACGACACTATTTTGGAGGGCCTGAGGCCAGGATTTTTAACCGGAGGCCTTATGTATCCGAACCACTTTGACCTTCCCTATTACGTACCTATTTAAAACGTATTTAATCAACCCCACTATAACAAATTATTCTTCTGTATAATAATAACAAAAAAAAATCCTTTTCTTTTGTGTATTCCCTCACATTTTTCCGCTTTAATGACTTGATACAGAAAAAAAATCGGGAAAATGAATAATTTTTTAATATTTTTTTATTTACACAGCAGACAGAGCACTTTCAGTGGAGACACTTGTCCAGGCCACAATGGCAGGGCTTTTACAATGTGTGTGCGTGTTACACACGAGCTCATTGTGTCCTGCAGAATTGCCGAATGGGTTAAGAACAAACTACGAATGTGTGGGAGTTTCTATTCTCTGTGTGCAAATGGAGGGAGAGAAAAAATATATACATATATTTTAATGGATATATATACCTACATTATTATATTCATATATTATATACACATTAATACATATGTGAATATAAATATTACTTTTTAAAAGCCGGCCCACAAATACAATACACGCGTTACTCCGGCACAACTCTTTTGACGTATTTTATTATATTATTATTATTTAATACATAATTCTCTTCCCATATGACTTGAGCCAGTTATGAAAAGGCAGTGACACACACCGTAATAAGTCTGGAAGAGTAATTGAGTTTTGGGGAGTATTTTTTTTTTGACGGTGGGGAAAAAGAAGAATGGATTTATGTACCTACAACCATTATTAGCCCCCAACGAATGGAGATAAATGTGACATTAAAGAAGAATTCCAGTATTCTAGCCATGATAAATATGTAAGTAGAACTTTTATATATATTTTGAACACTGAGAAAGCTAAAAAAACGTTGAGTTTTTTTAAAGAGCATTTTTAAGAGTGTTTTTTAATTTTGTCGAGCTCTCATTCCATATGTATAATAAAGGGATAATTGTATGGCATTTGCCTCTGTGAGGAGTGGGATGTATCCCAATCAAATTGGATTGATACATCACAAATTCATTGTCATTTTGTGCCTATCCGGGAAAGACTTTTTTTTTGTATACATGGAGTCAAATATGTTGGTATTTAATTTGTTGAATTAAAATGGTGGGATACTAATAAAACAGAATTTATTGCTGTGTAACAAACTGCACTTTTTTTTAAATATTTATTTCCAATTGAATTGTAGGGATTGATGGGGAACTGTTTTTTTTACTACTGTTATTTTATCATGCATTTGGTACACAACAGGGATGGAGGTATGTATATAATAGCTTGAGTATAGGTTTAATGCCTATTTTGGAGGAATGGGATACAATAAATTAAAATAATCCTTTATTATTGCCATATCTCCCATATAGAAAAGCATTTTTTTTACTCATTCAAAATGTCGGATGGAGTAGAAAGGGAATGAGTTCACTGTCACAGACGTGTATTTAATGTAAATGTTCTGGATACTCAGGCTTTAATGTGGTTTTAGTATTTAGCACTAGTACTGTTTAATACATGTTTGTCCTTAAATACATATGTAGTCAGTCAGTACACATCGTGTGGGCTGAAGTGCTCACACGAGTCTTATAAAAAACGGATAAATTTTATCCACACCAAAATTACATTCACTAAGCTTTTTTCCTAGGAAAAAACGTTTTTTTCTTCAAACTTGCACGGACTATGCTCCATTAATAGGGAAAATGTGTTTTAAATCGTGGCTATCCCTACAAAATGTGGTTATTAAACACCCTTTTTCAAAATGAATATGGAAAACCAGTGGATTTCCTTTCATTAATTTAAAGCTATTCTCAAAATAGCTTACTGTTTTTATTTTATCAAAAAAATTACACACCACGTGAATAAGGAACTCACACACAAGGAGGAACACACGAAGATAGAACTATTGCGTCAGTGGCAATAAATTTAGTTGTAGCAAGTTGAAATAAAACGACGTGCGAGACAGGCACACTGACAAGTGGCAAAGTTTTTTTTTGTTTTTGTTTTTGTTTTCTTTTCATTAACCAACATATTGTTGTTGAAACAAACAAGGAGAAAAAAAAAGGTTCAAGTCAGCACATTATGTTCGTTGGCAATTGATAATAATTTTTTATCTTTTGATAACTCCTGTACACTGCTCTTGTTTTTCCCTCTTGTTCACAGACACACACATTATTTTCTCTGATTCATTCGATTCTTTTTTTTCCCCTAGTTATTACAGCATTCATCGGGAAAGATGATCATGTGTATACTGACGAGCTGGAATTGTAGCCCATTGAAATGCATATGTGTTTTAATAAATCCTCCTTTTTTTTTACTGTCTACACTCGTGTCATCATGAGGGTATAGGAACATGACATTTAATATGGTATATAATAATATATAAGAACACACAAAATAATTATCTTTCTCCCTCTGGATTGTCCGGATTCTTCTCGTATTTCAAAACTACAAAAATCACTCCAGAATTTTAATGAGAAGGAGGAGGGAAAGAACCAACAATGCCAAATGCCAATCAGGAAATTTTCCCTTCATACAAAGTCCCCCTTTGAAAAACAAGGTTGTTTTTCCTCTTCAGTCCTTGAAAAAGTACAGTTTCTTTGCCGTTTTCAATGGAATTTCACTCAAAGAGCGGAAAGAGAAGTGTGAGTAATAAAAAAAAAAAGAAAAACAGGAAAAATTTAGATCAATTACATCATCTTCCCTCCTGTCAGCCCATCTTTCCACATTAAATACCTGGTGGCTCACACCAAACATTTATTGCCATCCTTTTTCATTCACACACACATGTTTACTCAACAGAAGGAGGCAAAGAGAGAGAGAGAGAGAGAAATGAGAGAGACACTCTATAGACATTTAAGACACAACTGCTATTGCTTTAAATATATTTCGAAGTAATATAATAGGTGCATATCGTAGTGTCGGTGCAAGTCTCCTCTTATTATTGTTATTTATCTATTTTTTATTTTATTTTATACACCATTTTTTCTCTCTATTTATTATTACACTGTGGACAGGTACACACATTGGAGAGGAAAGGAACACTACTGTGTACAAGGGATGGAAATGCCTCCTCGTCTACTTGTGGCAGACAATAATATCACCACTACCATAAATATCAACTACTATTATGCATGGTCTCTTCTTCCTTAACTTATTGTTGTTATTAACATTTCGACACGGGAAATAAGGGAGAGAGAGAGAGCTGGCCAACTTGACTGGTGGAGGGAAGTTAAAGGGTGGAAAGAAAGGAATAAACAGGAGCGGAAAAGACAGGAGGGGGAATTCTCAGCTATCAAGGTAATAATAAGAGACTTCCATCCTTTTATGACTGTTATAGTCAAAGTTCTCTCTCTCTCTCTCTCTCTCTTGTATCAGAACGCGCCACTCTGACTTTTCCTTAGTACAGTGTTCTGGTAAAATAAAATTAAAAAAAAAAGTCAAACCAAAAAGAAGAAAAAAAAAACGAAACCAACTGCTTCATGTGAGTGGTGAATAATAATGGGGACCATTGGACAAGTTAAAAAAGATTTGAGAGGCCGCAAGAACAACCACGGTTGTTCCTGCAAGGAAGACACTCTCACAGGGAGAGAAAAGAGCTTTTCCCACGACAAAAGAAAAACTTTGCCTCCAGACAATTTCATAGCAGCAGGCTTTGCATTAAAAAAAATTGTTATTTTTTTTCCATCCATTTCTGTTTCGTTATTATTATTATTATAATCTGTGAACAATCTCATTACTGTTTAACTTGAAACTATATACACCATAGTAATATTCCGGCACATTTCTCCATCCTTTTTGGACAAGGGTTATAGAGGGAAGACGGGGGAATCGTAAAAAGGGGGAGAGGATCTCTTGTCATTGTTGTTTAAATCAAAAGACAAAAAAAGTATATAGATCAAAGCATAATTTTTTGGCAAATGTTTCACAAAGATGGAATACATGGGTATAACATGCCTATACTTTTGGTGGGGAAATTAGCCTCCTCGTGCCGTATTTTCTGAGAGAGGGAGGGGATGAAAGGATGGAGAGTCTTGGCGGAGAAGTTCGTGGTGAAATATTAGCACTTAAAAATGTTTATTATTACTAAGGTTATTAATATCATTGTGGAGGTGATGGCGCACGGACGGAATGATCAAGCAATGATTTTTTCATGAGCTTTCCGTGGTAAAATAACCATCATTTTCATCGTGATGAGAGAGAGGAGGGAAAGACAAATTTTATAAATATAACAAACAAGGTTTTTAGTTCGGCTCAGAGATTCCGGTCAATCTCTCTTTCTCTCTTTCTCTCTCTCTCCTTGAGTTCCTTTCAAAAAATCTATTTGGTATCATGCATACTCTCGTAATAATAATAATCACAACAATAGTAATGAGTAACGCACTTTTCTATTCCATACCGCCTCAGGCACAAATGCATCTACATCCTCCTCTTCCCCCGACTTGTCATCTCAAAGTGAATCTGTATACACATATTTTTTTTTATAAATCCTAGTGGGGCAAACAAAAAAAAAAATCTCCCTCTCTCTTTCTCTTATATGTATACATACATCTCCCTATTTTTGATCTAATTCTTTTTGTCAAGAGTAATTTTTCCTACCGCCAATTTCACATAAATTACCTCCAGTCTATTCAAACATATATTACAATTCCTGAAGAGATAATTTTAATTTCCCATACTACATCCATTAATTCCTCTGGGGGCTATTATGATCCTTTGGCCATTTAGGGACACTATTATTGATACTCATTCTCTTCTCCCTTTTTCAAGTGCCAAAATTAAAAAATAAACTAGCTCCGGCTTTGTACATATTTATTGTCTTTGCTTCCAATTGATACACTCAATCCTGATTTAAGCCTCTGTACATCCCTTTTTCTTTGTTGAGGATACAATGTCCCACAATAATAATAAAAAAAAAAAGAGATTTGTATTATAATAAAGGAGTGGAAGTTAATATTCAAAAACCAATGTAAATCCCATTTTCCTCCACTTTTTTTTTTTTACCCCCATACACAACGACCTGTGAATGAAAACTTTGTGAACGAAATACGTGGACTGCTCTTCATCCCTTATGTAAGTACGTAGGTATCCCTACAGTGCATATACACAGATTTCTTTGAATATACATTTTTTTAATGTAGCACTTCCCTTGGAAAATATTGATGTAAAAAGTCTGTAAAAAGTTTCTATTTTTTTTTTGTAGAGGGGAAAAACCGTGTGTATCTTCAATCCTTATCTCATGTGTATACCCCATACAGACAAGGGAGCACAGGTACGTGTCCGGACGAATAGTTGAAGGCCGGAAGTGCAGATGTTATACTGTACTTCCACCGTCATTGCCCAGAGGCAATCTGCCACTTTTTACTTGTCCTGTAGATATTAGACCACAATATTATTACGAGCCAAGTGAAATTACCAGCTGCTCTCTCTCTCTCTCTTTCTGTCTCTCTCTGTCTCTGTCTCTCTCTCTCTGCATAAAGTTTTGATTTGCTTTTTCCCCCTTCTGTTTCTCTCTCTCTCCTGAGTACATACATTTTGTATAAAAAAAAACACTCGTTCCTTAGACACGTAATTCATAATCAGGGGAGTGGATGATTCCCATAGTAAAGGCTTGTGTAGAGTCTACAGAAAATGTAATAATAACGACCTGTATCAACTGGAGGTGTCGTGTAGGACTATAGATCCACATAATATGTATGTATACTATATACATATAAGTATTTTCCTCTCCTTTTTACCCTCTATCTATCATTCAAGGTTTCAGGTAAAGTTCAAAACCAGGAGAATATTCACATGGTCAAATTCCCTTGCTTTATTATATATTTTTTTTTTACATTCTACTAAAACGGATGGGAAATACACACATCCATCCACGCATATTATATGTATGGGCAGACAGAATCTGCAAGGTTGTGATGAGAGAGAAGAAAAAGGGTGAGAGGGAATCTTCATGGAGTTTCATGCTCAAAAACTTGTGATTGAAGGGGGTGAAATGAAATGAACTATCACCTTATGATGTACGAAATGGGAATTCAATGGAAAATAAAGGATTTGGTGGTAAATGAAGAGTTTTTTTTAGAGAAGGACATTTAGCAAATAGAAATTTGTTTTACCTGGGCTATAGTTATATACAAAGACAAAATGTGTGGTGGTCATCACCCGCCATGGAGAGTCTCATATTTGTTCCCGTTCCTCCTCCTGGAATTGTTGTATTTAGTAAGGGAGGAATTCCTCTTGATGCCGGGACAAAAATGTCTTCATAGGAACACATGTGAGTGTGTGTTTGTGGACAAGGATAAAAAAAAAAATGATGAATCATATTCCATATCTCAGGGGATGAGGACCAGGATGACGAAGGAGAATTTTGTCCTTTTTTCTTTTTCTTTTGTGGGTGAAGGAAACTCAGCAAGTGACAGACTGATTTCACACCTTTTCCTTCTTCTTCGTCTCTCCATTTTTTTTTGGCTCCATCTTCTCTCCATTTTCTTCCCTTCTCTTCCTTTTCTCCCTTTGGACACACTGGTGTTAGAAAAGGGAAAGAAAAAAAACGGGGCCTCCCAAAATGTCCTTTAAACGTGGTACGGAGAATCCCAAAGGCTGCGGGAAGAGCTGACGAGAAAGACGAGGGATCCTGTCAGGAAAAAGACAACGACATCGATAAAATTAATAACTATAAAAAGTAATAAAATTATTTGGTTTTATTATTATTACAGCAGTTTTTTTCACCAAAATGATTCAAAAGTCACTCTCTTTCTCTTTGTGTGTAAAAAAAAAAACATGTATAAAATCGACGGGCCAGGATGTATAAACGGAAGGTGTATTTTCCCCCTACCTCCTCCCCATTTTTTCTCTATCTCTATAAAATTCATGGCAAGTCAAGTTGAAACAAACTTTTTTTTTTATACTTTTTTAGGGAGCAAGCCAACGAGAGAAAGAGGGACGGAGAGTAACACAAAAAAAAACAAAAGGAAGTGGAGGTAGAGATTAGAGAAAAATGAAACAGTTTTATGTCTCTTGCTTGAGTTATTTTTATAGAGTGAAAGAGCATCTGTGGAAATCAGTGGAGAGTGGATGGCATGAAATACAATCAAACCATAAGATGAGCATAATGATAAATAACATTGTTGTCTATCCTCTATATACTCGCTCTCTCTCTCTCTCTGTCTCTCTCTTGTCTCTGTATCTCTTTCTCTCCCTTCTCCTCTACCTTTTAATGTGTATACTCCCTCGCAACTACCCGCACACTGCTACACACCATTTCACATAGACCATGATGAGACTCAAGTCAAAAACTCTCCCTCGCACCAATAAAATTGCTCTCGTGTAAAACTTTTTGTTGCACGGATAGCAGAAAAGTATACACTCGTCCTCAATGAGCACATACATAAGTGTACGCATAGGAATATATATATATATGTATCCTTATGCAAGGCATCCACCTCCGCCTCCTCCCCCTCTACCCCTATAACTCATTCGCCTCTTCTCCTGAATTACATACTACTTGAAGGATAAATGAATAAAAAAATGATTAGAGCACTCACTCACACACACACACACAGAGGCAGACGCAGAGACAGAACAGGAAAATGTATTTCATCTTGCAATAATAATTTAATAGTACGGTCACACCTGCAGTCGCGGAGCAGCTCATTACACACACAAACACACATCACAGAAGGATTCTCTATTCTCTCTCTCTGTCTCTCTCTATTCTCTCTTTCGGTCGCTCTCTCTGTCTCTCTCTATTCTTTCTTTCGGTCGCTCTCTCTGTCTCTCTCTATTCTTTCTTTCGGTCGCTCTCTCTGTCTCTCTCTATTCTCTCGTTCGGTCGCTCTCTCTGTCTCTCTCTATTCTCTCTTTCGGTCTCTCTCTATTCTTTCTTTCGGTCTCTCTCTGTCTCTCTCTATTCTCTCTTTCGGTCTCTCTCTCTGTCTCTCTCTATTCTCTCTTTCGGTCTCTCTCTCTGTCTCTCTCTATTCTCTCTTTCGGTCTCTCTCT
>JAQGBT010000622.1:0-46268 GCA_034698585.1 Disparrhopalites patrizii | reverse complement strand
TCTCACTTTCTCCTCCATTTTGTTCACTTGCGCTTCTATTTTCTCTATTTTTCCCCACTTTCGCTTCTATTTTCTCTATTTTTCCCCACTTTCGCTTCTATTTTCTCTCACTTTCTACTCCATTTTGCTCACTTGTGCTTCTATTTTCTCTATTTTCCCCCACTTTCTCCTTTATTTTCTCGCACTTTCTCCTTTATTTTCTCTCACTTTCTCCTTTTTCCCCCGCACTTTCTCCTCTATTTTTCCTCACTTTCGCCTCTACTTTCTCTCTATGTTTCCTCACTTTTGCCTATACTTTCTCTCTATTTTCCCTGCCTCTGTTTTCTCTCATTTCTGATCTCTTTTTTCACTTTTTACTCTATTTGCTATAATTTTCTGCTGTTTGTTTCACTTTTTGCTCTATTTTCTCTCAGTTTCTCCTTTTTTTCCGCACTTTCTCCTCTATTTTCCCTCAGTTTCTACTCTATTTTTCCTCACTTTCGCCTCTACTTTCTCTCTATTTTCTCTCACCTTCTCCTCTATTTTCTCTCCCTTTCTGATCTCTTTTTTCACTTTTTGTTTATTTTCTCCCACTTTCTCCTCTGTTTTTCTCACTTTTCTTGTTTTTCCCACTTTCTGTTTCTCCTCTATTTTCTACCAATTTCTTCTGAATTTTCTTTCGCTATCTTCTCTGTTTGCTTTTATGTACGTTTTCCTCCATTTTATTTCACTTTTTCCTTGTTTTGCTTTCACTTTCTCTATTTTTCTTCTTCTATTTTATCGCTTTCTCTTTTCATTCTCGCACAGTCGTCTCTGTTTTGGCTGAAATTACCTTTTTAAGTTTCTCCCGTAGTTTTGATTTTAAGAGTGTTTAGATACGGTTGGTTACTCCCTGTCATGCTTTTTCTTTTTCTCCGAGCTTTCTCTCTCTCTCGATTTTTAATCCTTCACTTCCACCGTTTCCCCGTCAGCATCGTCAGTTGTTCCTGCTCTCATCTTCCAAAACATGTCTCGTTCATATTTGTAGCGTGACACGTTTGTGTCATTTTCCCCAGCATTTCTCCCTCTCTTCCTTTCACCCTTCCCTGACCTCCCTCGCCGACTCCCTCCTTTTCGGAGTACAATTCCTTGATAAATGCTATTCATTTCCCTTGAACCCTCCAAATTTCCAATTTCGGAGTATTACATCCCCTCTTCGGCCTCTCCCTTTTGAAAGGGACCACAAGAAGTCTGTTCATGCAACCCTTTCCTCCATCGACTTTTGACTGACACCCTCGACTTGACTCCCTCGCGTCTAACTCAATATACACCATCATCAAATGGCACCCAACCCCCTCATAAAGGCCTTGGTTAAGGGAGGAGGAGGAAAGTATTTGATTATTACCGCTCCTCCACATACATCTTTGGAATGGAAAAATATATGAGGGGATGCAACCCCTTTTGGTGAGAAAAAAACGATTAAAGGGGGAGACAGAGAGGGAGTTGAAGGGGAGAAAAAATACACACCTTCGGAAAGGAATTGGTAAATGGAATGTGATTTGATACACATGTTTGTATGGCCGTGAAAAACACGATCATAAACAAGTGTGTCTACGGCTTTAGCCCACGACAGCAACTGCCACTCTGTACGACTACGGGCAATGAATGTGAGAGAGAGGGGAGTGTGCGTGTCTTATGGGAAAGTGTCTGAGGGAGAGAGAGAGAGAGAAGTCTCCCATAGAAAAATTTACAACACATTCAACTCCGATGCTCCTTCCGAGATGGAAAAGCCTCCGTGTAGGGAGAGAGTGAGGGGAGAAAGCGATTTCATATTTGCACTTATGTATACATGCAATTTTCTCTCAGCTTTCACTTGTTTAGGAGGGAAAGGAGCTTTTTTGGGGGCCTTTATTCAGTATGTTAAAGTCAGTTTTTTTCTCTCTTTTATGCATGTGCAACTTCCTGGTGGCATAAAAACGTGGGTGAGGGAAATTGCAATAACCCAATCCACTTTGATTCTCCTTGAACCTTCCTCTCTTTTTCAGGGCTTGATTTCATTCACGATTTCTTTTGTCTCGCTCTCTTTCTCATTTTTTTCTGCTTTTGGGACCGATTTTTATCTGGTTTGCCTGTGCATTTTCCAGTTCTCTGTTTTAATTTTTCTCTCTTTATTTTCATTTTACATTTCATGACACATTTGTCGTTTGTGACTCTTTCTTTCAGCTTTTTCTCTTCCTTCCATTTTTTTTTCTCTCGCTCGAAAAACCTTTTTCGTTTGTCTAATTTATTTTCCTGTTTTCTTTGTTTTATTTTTTCCTTTCTTCTCTTTCTCTTATTTTTTCCCGTTCTTCTGCTTCTCTTAATTTTTTATTTCTTCTCTAATTTGTTTCTTTCATTTTTTGCTTTCTCTTATTTTTTAATTTTCTTTCATTTTTTGCTTTCTCTTATTTTTTAATATTCTTTCATTTTTCACTTTCTCTCTCGTTTTTTTTATCTTTTCATTTATTGCTTTCTCTCATTTCTTTTCTTTCATTCAGTTTTTTTCTTTCTCTTGTTTTTTCTCTTTCTTCTATTTTTTCTATTTCTCGCACTTTTGTTTCACCGTCTCGCATTTTCCTCTGTCTTTACTTTCTGTTTGGTCCCTTTCATGCTTTAATTTGCCCTTGCTCCTTTTTTGATTCTTTCTCCAAAAAATTCTTTCGTCTCTTTATGTAAATTTACTCTGTTGTGTCTTTCTCTGGTTTTCCCTTGAACTTGACACCTTCCTCTGTCTCCTTTTCTTTTTCAAAATGTCTTCCTATAATTTCTCTTTGTTTCTCAATTTTGCTCCTATTTCTTTCTCTCTCTTCTATTTTGACTCTTGTTCTCGATTTTGTCTGCACTCCCGCCGCATTTTCCCGCTGCGTGTAGTGCCTATTTTGGGCGGAGAGTAAATCGTATTGTAATTTTTCTATATATACTTCCCCCTACAAAAGCTACTCCATCCTCTCCACACATCATGAGGCTATGATATTGCCCGTTCCTCCTACAAGGTTTTGTGTCATGTAGTACTCCTATAAATTCCCGCACACGTGGAGGACAACAGATGACACAAAAGGGTTTTTCTTACAAGGATTGAAAATATGAGTCCCCTTTTTTTCTCGTGACTAGTGCGTCGATTACTTTTATTTTTATTATGTACACGTGTTACTCCATGGAAAAAAGTGAGAGAAGGAGATTATCAATGTATTTCCTTTTTTTCCCTTGCAGAATGTCGGAGTCGAAAGTTTTCCCTTTCGAAGTACTTTCTCTCCCTTTAGATTCCCAATTTCTCTTTCTCTCTCTCTTTTTTCCGTCTTTTTTTTTCACTTCACACGCACTCCTCTCGAATGCCTTTACGGGGTGATTGTATCTACTTAGGGGGTGACGGCGGTTGAGGCTGGAAAGATGATGATGAAACTCATAAAATTGAAATGTTTTCTTCTTTCTCCACTTTCTCCCTTTTTCCCCTGCTGTGTGTCTTCCCCCTATTTTAGCCCCTTTCTCCATCCTCTCATGCGTGACTACAAAGCCTCTTGGTGTATGTGTGGGGAATGTAGGAAAGGAATGATATCCTTTGTAACTTTTTTTTTCATTTCTATTTCTATCCTATAAGGGAATAGTTGTGGTTCATTCATGCAAAAGAAAGGGAGTGAGTTTTTTTCCTTGCTGAGCGGGAAAATTTCATGACTTTCTCCTTTCTTTACTTCCACACTTTTCCATCACATTCCCTCTTTTTATTAGACGGAGACAATTACCGGGCATGTCGACCCTTTTTATCTCACTGGAAGATCCCTTTTTGTAGGTGTCATATTACAATGAGGGGAAATTGTCTCGTCGGGTTACTAAGGAGGCAGTCGGATTAATTCTTCTATTCAAGATTTGAATAGACCCTGATCGTGGATATTTAATTTCCGTGGAATTTGATTCATTACAGCTCAATTTGTTTGTCTACAAATTGACACATCATCCTTGTTTAGTAGATTCATAATTGCCCAAGCATTTGCAGTGCTAAATGTAATGTAAAATCCAGATTTTGAATCAGAAAATCCCGATTTTGAATACGAAATACGAGGTTAAAAATACGGCGCCAATATACGAATATTTTTGGGGAAGATTTTGAATCCGTGAAAGGACAGGCGAATTTCTCTGTTCAAAAATTTAAAAAGAAACACAAGAATCCATCACTAAACAAGAGGAACCATAGCCTTCTAAAGGATAGAGTACATAAAAAGGGAATCAATAAATTTAAACGAGAATAATATACGCAAAATCCTGAATGATAGGGAATTTATACGTACTACAGATGGAATTCTTCTTTTCGGAGCCGGGCACTTTCTCCCTTTCCTTGTCTTTTGATACGTTTCGATCGATTCAGCAATTTTTGAGAGCTTTCCTTGGATTTTCTCCTTTCCGGTTTCATGTATGTATGCATATGTATATGTTTTTAGGTGTGGGAGGATAGGGCTCTGTCGTGTCCTTTATTTTCTCCACTTTTCAAATTTACTCTTTCCAAAACTCAACTGACAGCTTCTCCGGCCTGTGTACTTTTTTCCCTTTTCACTCCCAAGAAAACTACCCCCATTTCTGGGGATAAAATAGCGGGGATCATATGTATGATTTGGTGGGATGAAATAAAAGTGAGAAGGGAGAAAAGCCTGTTTTGATTTACCTTAAAGTTTGCTCAATTCCTTTTCTCTCTCTCTCTCTCCCCAATCTAAAAGGGAAAGAAGAGGGAAAAGGAAACTCCGTCTTCCCCTTTGACTTTTCCACTTCCTATTTCCCTTTTATTCTAAGGATCAGAAAAGAATATTGAGGGAAAGGCTTTGCACATTTGCAAGGGGGGAAAAGGTGAGGGAATGCATTGAAATCATTGAAGATAAGAATTGGAAAGTTTTGGGGAAGAACTCATGCTTTTACTCAGATTGAAAAGGGTTGAGAAAATCTAAGGCATTGGAAGCTTTCCCGCGCTAAGATTTGAAATGCAAGGAGTGTATTGACGAGAATTTCCTGGATAACAAATGCTTTATTCCGTCATTTTGAAAATTGTTTAAACTTCCCGTTTTACCGGTTAATTTCTTTGGTAAAAAAACAGTTGGGACGCTTCAGAAATATTTTGGAAATTCAATCTCCAGAAATCTTTAAATTGTCTATGGAATCTTCTGAAAAATTAAATTGACTTTGGCATCTTTAGAAAAATTAAATTGTCTATGGAATCTTCAAAACAATTGACCGTTTAGTCTTCAGAAAAAATGCAGCTGACAATTTAACCCTTTGGAAAAAATTCAATTCGTCCCTGGAAGAAACCGAAAAACTTTTGGTAGTTGACATTCAATTGAAAGGAAGTAATGACAAATGCTCAGGAGTGAGAGATTGATTGAAAAGGAAATGGTGTGCACTCCTGCAGGCTCTTCAAAAGGGTTGCACTTGGAATTAGCATGTCCTCCATGGAAGGGAGGAGGGAAGGGTGCATAATCAAAGGGTGAACAGAAGTGAAGGAAGCAATGGGGTAAGAGAAAGGAAATATTTGGTGGAATATTTTTTTTCGGGCGAAAAAGGGATAAGACAGAGGGGAGTTAGTGGGGTGGAATGAGAATGGTGGGGGAGGAGGAGAGTGTATGGGGGGATAATAACCAGAGTGTGAAAAAAGTTGATTGTACGTTGGGGAAAGTGTTCATAAAGCTTTGGGTAAAAGGGGGAGGAGACGCCTGTGTTGCTTCTACTCAAATGAGTATTTTCCTTCCCTATTTTCCCCTTCTCTTTCGAAGGTTATGAGAGATTCCTCTCAGTTTTTGTTCTCACCTTCTGTTCTCTTTTCCTGTGTCTTTCTCTTTGTATTCTGGCGTATTTCTTTTTCTATTTTCTCTATTTTAACATCCTGTCTGTTTTCTTATCATTTGACTCTTTTCTTCGATCTCAATGCTCTTGCCTTTCTTATCTCAGTGCTCTCTTTAATATGGCCTTTCTCAACCCTTTCTCGGCATGTCCTTTCACTTGCTTGTCTTTTGTGTCTCGTTTTCGTCTTTTTGTTTTTCTCTCTTTTTCGTTTATCTCTCATTTTTCTCTTTTCATGCTTCTATCATTTTTATCTTATCTAGCTTGTCACAATTTGTTTTTCTCTCATTTCTTTCTTGGCTTATCTCTCTTGTTTTTCTCTCATTTCTTTCTATTGTGTTTTCTTCCTATTGTTTATCATTTCTGTCTCTCGTTTTCTCCCGTTTTTATCATTTCTTTCTCTTTCGTTTTCTCTGGTTTTTATCATTTCTCTCTTTTGTTTTCTCTTTTTTTTATCATTTCTTTCAATTGAGTTTTCTTTCTTTTTTATCATTTTTGTCTCTCGTTTTCTCACTTTTGTATCATTTCTTCTCTTTTGTTTTCTCTCTTTTTATCATTTCTGTCTCTCGTTTTCTCACTTTTGTATCATTTCTTCTCTTTTGTTTTCTCTGTTTTTATCATTTCTGTCTCTCGTGTTTTCCATCTTTTGTCATTTCTTTCTCATGTTTTCCCCTGTTTTGATAATTTCTTTCTCGTGTTTGCCCTCTGTTTATCGTTTCTTTCTTGTAAAATCCCTTTTTTATGATTTCTCTCTTTTGTTTTCTCGATGTTTCTGTTTCTCCTTTTTTCGTTTTTCTTCGTCTTGTTTTCGTCATCGGTTTCATATCATCATTCTCTTTTACTTCATATTCTGTCGCATTTCTGTCTTTATTACATTCTTGTGTTTTTTCTCTTGTTTATGCTCTATTTCTCTTTGGTTTCATCGCATTTCTCTCTTTTTGCTTCGCCTCCTTGCTCTCCCTCGTCTCGTCTATATCATTTCTTCCTAGTCACATGTTTTTTATCTCCTTGGTTGCTTCGGTTATCATTCTTGTTTCTTCTCCTTTTATCCTACCTGCTTTTCTATCTTTTGTATCTTGCCTTGTGCCAGTTTCATTTACATTCCTTTTTCCTGTCCCACCCTTTTTTCCTCTCCCCTCCATTCCTTACAATTATTTTTCCTCTCATTGTTTCTCCTCTGCGGCGCCAGTCCCTCTCATCTTTGTTCCCCGGTTCGGCCTGCCATTCTTTCATCCCGTCCCTCCCCTCCTTTCAGGCCTGCCACAATTTTCTCCTTGAACTTAATTCATTCTGGAGTAAAAAAAACCGTACGCCTTCATAAAGTGGGAGGAAAAGGAAAGGATATAGACGTGCATATGAGCTGAAGTGAAAAAAAAGTAATTTTTTCGTCCTTTTTGAGTGCATATGTACGTACGTATGTAGAACGGGGAAAGTAGAGAGAATGAGAAGTTGAGGGGAACATATTGTTTCTGGAGGAGAGGACTTAAAATAATTTAACTTTCTATTTCCTTGTGCGTAATTAAACGATCAGAAACACACTTGAGAGCCGCACGCTCCTGCTCCTGATTTTTCTCCCTTTTATTCTCTCTCCCTCCTTCACTTTCTCCCAGAGAAAGTTGTCAGAGGTTTGAGTTACATAATGGATCTTTTCATTTTTATCCTCGGCTACATTTTTCCACATATAAATACGGGGAGCTGGAAGCTCATCTTTTTTTTCTCTCTTCCATTCTCTCATTTTCTTTCTTCTTCCTTCCTTTCTGGGTGAAAGCAAATTCTGTTTGTACATATCTTTCGCGGGAGTGAAAGCTGAACTCTTGGAGTGTAATTTAAGTGGGCATATGATGAGTACTATCAAGTGGAGAGCTCTTCCTCGTTACATTTTTCCCCTTGTCCCACATACGGAGGAGAAAGTGCGGTTTCATCATGAAATAAACCACTTTTTTTGTGAGCAAAGATAGTGAAACATGAGAACGGGGGAAGCATTATTAGAAAAAAAATAGTAGGAGAAAGCACAAAAGGTACCTAAAGATATATACAATAACATACCGTCAAAGTGGGAACGTAATGTTTTGGGAGAGATAAAAAAGTATAAAAAAGGGAAAGTTTTTGCAGGAAGATCTATGGATGAACTCGAACAGGAATTCCGGCAAAAAAACACAACTTTTTGGCGAAAGTAACAGAACAAATTCTGGGTTAAACACAACCAGGAAATCTGATACAAATTTGCAGAAATAATTCTGGAGAAAGTACCAGGTGATTTAGAAATTCTAAATTTTTAAACAAAAAAAGGACTCTCGGAGAAATTAGATCGAACCTGGAGGAAAAAAGTATAAATTCAGGATTCTGCAGCTAAAAAATGGGACGAAATTCATGATGAATGTAATGGAAAGACGATCCAAGTAAAAAGTGAATTAAAGGAGGAAAATACAAAAGGGAAAAATGGAGAATAAATTAGGACGTAGGCGGGAAATGCGGGAAATTGGATATTTCTTATAAAACCAAAGGTATTTTTTCAAATAATTAGGCGAGTTAAAAATAAAAATCGCTATTAGCTAAAAATACGTTAGTAGAAATCAGAGATAGAGTTTCACCCTGTGGACAAAACTGCGATTGCAATTTCCCACAAGACAGAAGAAATTCAAGTCTAATTGACTGGAAAATAGGAAAAATTAAAAGGGAATTTAATAGCAAACAAAGAACGTCACTTGTTGTTGCCTTTCACTCGAGGATATTTTCCCCACATTATTTGCCGGTAAGAAAGGCAACCGAAGAGTAACTTATTCTGATAATAGAGAAGTGAGGATCGAATTTTTTTCCAAGAATAAAAGCAAGGAGGGATTACAAGGGAAAAGGTGCATTTGCTCTTTAGTGCAACATTATATTCTGGGATACGCGCTAGAAAAGCTTATCTTGGGGGACGGTAAGTCTTGGCCGGATTTTTCCCCCAACTTTTTTTTCTCCATCCTATTTACTCCTGTTGCTATCAGGGAATAATACAGTGCATCTTTTTGGGGAGGGAAGATGGGGAAAAAATCATTTAGCTGAGTGAAGACAAAACTTGGTGTGTGGAAGGGAAGAAAGCTGCCTAAAGTAAATTACAAACAAAGTAACATGCCCGGCGGATACTTTGGCTTTCTCTTCCATTTTTTCACGGATATTTTCCCAGGGATCTCTTCTTTCTCTTGGCTTTGTCTTTGGTTTGTTCCTGGCAATTTCCCTTTTACTTTTGTATACTTTCCTGGCGTCCTTTCACTCTGGTGTAATCGGTATCTTTGCGGTTTTGTTTTATTTTTGTATACTCTTTTTTTCTGTGGATTGCTTTCTCTTTCGTTTTAGTCTTTCGTCCCTTTTTGTTTCGCTTTCCTTGTTTTGTTTTTGGTGGTTTTTTTTCGCTGTTTTCTCTTTCCAGTTTTCTTTTACCTTTTTTTATTCCGTCCTGAAATTTTTCCTTTGTTTGTGCTTTTCCTTTTGGTTTACCCTGTTGCTTTGTAGCTAATTTGTTTTCCCTTTTTCGTCCATTTTCTTTTATGAACATATTTAACTTTCTCTTTTGCTTTCCCTTTTTCGTCCTTTTTCTTTTATGTATTTAACTGTCCTGTTTGCTCTACCGTCATTTTCTTTTCTCATTCATCTCTTTTTCTAGTTTGCGTAATTTTTTCTTGTTTGCTTGATTATCTTTTTTCTAGTTTTCTTTATTATCTCTTTCTAGTTTGCTTTATTTTTTTCTGCTTCATGTATTTTGTTGGGTTTTCTCCTTGTAAATATTTGTTTACACTCTCCTTTTTCCTCTCTCCACACTTTCTTTTTGCCGTATCCCTCCAAATACAGTGCGATTTGCTTGGCTGTGGAATCTCTCCCCAAAATCTATTTGAGAAAAGCCGGGAAAAGAATGTGTGAGTCTTGTCCGGTGAAGGTCATTTATTCTTTCAAGTGAAAGTGAAGAAAGTATTTTTATTTGAGGGTGCCGTAAATAGAGTGACTTTATTATGAGAACCATTTCCTATGCGTATATATAGGGATGACCACATATAAGGAATAAATGCCTCTCGTTCTCTCTTTCTCCCTCATTCCCAGCCCTTTCTTCGTGGCTTTTGTTTTCCTCCGCCTCCGCACTGTGGGAGCAATAATAAGGGAGAAAATGGCTGTGGTAGTGGTGCCCATTTGGAATTTAATACAGTCTGTTGGGGGGAGAAAGCCGAGAGCTTCTTTTCTCCTCTTCCCCCCTTGTTTTCTTTTCCGAGAGGGCTTTTTTTTGTGGCCACACGATTATTATTATGTTGGAGAGGGCCCTCTCATCTTACTGGCCATTGGCTACGTCTCCCATAATGGGGGAAGGAAGCACTGCTTTCTCTATTACAATGGAAACAAAGAGGACTTTCCCTTCTGTTTACCGTTGGGGAATGTAAGGGAAACAATGGGGCACATGTATCTATATACGCATTTGATATCTATTCACGCTTCTGTATGTATGTACTTGTGTTCAAATGGGTGGTTTTGATTTTTTGAACATTTCCGCAGTTTTTTCCTCAATTTTTTGTACATATGAAAAAATCGGATTGAGTAAATAAAAAGCCCGCTAGCAGTTAACTGGAAGGTCGTAAGACTTTATCGAATTCCGCAGTTCTTTATTTTTCCATAAATGCCCTAAAAATATGATGGGTTTTCTGGGGGGAAATTATTTTCTAATAGCCCAAGAAATTCTTTAAGGGTTGATTTTTGGTGCAATTGATTTTGAATTGAAATTAATTTTTGTGAACTTCGATTGTTATTACAGATCACATGGCTGGACGGGACGGGGCAGGAGATCAAGACTGGGGTGAGTTCGAAGAAGGTGCTGATGGACGACGGGAAGCGGTTTAACACGGAGTCCACCCTGCGGTTCCGCCCCCGCAAGGAGCACCACAACAAAACTTTCACTTGCCAAGCCCACAACCGCCCTGCCAAAGAGGTGATGAGTGCCTTCATCCGCCTCGAAGTCAAGTATGCCCCCAAAGTGACGGTCAAAATCCTCACGGGTCCCGTCATCCGGGAGCACGACAACGTTCGCATCTCCTGCCGGGCTGACGCAAACCCCCCGGAAATGGCCTACCGGTGGTACTTCAATGATAAGCCCATCATCGGGGACGTGACCACTCAACTCGTCCTTCACAACGTCAGTCGCAAGGCTCATGACTCCATCGTCAAGTGCGAGGTCCAGAATGCCGTGGGCAAGAGCGAGGAGTCCGAGACTTTGGAAATCTCCTGTGAGTCATTTTTCCCATATTTGCTCATTTCTTTTCTCGGACTTTTCTTCTAGTTTTCTCTGCGAGTTTTTATTTTCTTGTTTTCGTCGACTATTTCTTCTGATTTATCCTCAGACTTTTTCTGATTTTTTTTTTCGAACTTTTTCTTCTGATTTTTTTTCGAACTTTCTCTTCTGATTTTTTTTCGAACTTCCTCTTCTGATTTTTTTTCGAAATTTCTCTTCTGACCTTTTTTCGCACTTTCTCTTCTTATTTTTCCTCAAACTTTGTCTTCTAATTTTTTGTCAAACTTTATCGTTTGTTTTTTGTCCAACGTTCTCTTCTGATTTTGTCTGACGTTGTTTTTTGTTTTTCTTCAGACTTGCTCTTCTAATTTTACATTAGCTTCTCGAATTTTTTATGGACGTTTTCTTGTGATTTTGTCTTGGACTTTCTTTTTCGATTTTTTTCAGACTTGAACTTTTCGTTGGATTTTCTCTTCTCATTTATTACTGACTTTCTCTATACTGATATTCTTGGGTTATTCCTCTAGTTTTTCTCGGACTTCCGTTTTTATTTTTTCCTCAGATTTTGTCTTGTTTTGCCGGACTTGATCCCATGTTTTTTCTTGGACCTTTTTTTGTATTCTGTAGTTGAATTTTATTTTGTATTTTCAGGGACGTTTCTTCTTTTTGAACTCTACTTTATAAATTTTTTCGGACTTTCCCTTACACGTTTTTTAATTTCGTTTTTTCGCGGACGTTCTTTTGTTTTTTTTCTTGAATTTTCCCTTCGGAAAATATCCAGTGGTTTATGTTCAAGTATTTCCTTCATTTTTACGGACTTTCTCTTCTATTATTTGGACTAGCTTTTCCATATTGTCTTGACTGGACTTTCTCTTTTGTTAGTTGCCACACTTTGTATTTGATTTGTTACCATTCTAAATTGGAAATTCAATGACGGCATCTCATCTTCTGTCAAGCATATGTATAATGCATATTTTCATCACTGGTTGGCCTTCTAATACATAATTTTCTTGCATAGTTACATATTTGTACTTGCATATGTCCATACATATCCCGTATATTTTCCATCAACTCATTCATACCTGTCCTGGAATGTACACTCTTTTCGAAAGCCACAAGTGTTTTTGACCTCGTTTTCCCTCCCTCTGGCCAACCCTTCCTTCCCTTCTCCCATGATAATGCAATGTTTCCCCCCAACCCACCGGCATTGTTGTCCTGATATTCGTCCCGCCCATTCCTCCGTCTGTTGTATATTTTTATCATGATTTTCCTTCTTTTTTTAAAAAATTCCTGGAACCCTTCTCTTTGGTCGTGGGAATTTTGTTCTCCAGAGAAGGATTTTTATTTTCCTGGCGAAACCTCCATTCATCCGAGGCTCTTTGTTATTTCTCCCCTTGAATATCCTCCCTTGTGCAGCAGTTGTGTATGATGATAATTCTGTTCAAGTATTCTCATCGATTTCCTTTTATTTTCTTTCCCCTCTCCAATCTCTCTCTCTTTCTCTCTACTCAGTCCTTCCTTGAATTCCTTTTTTTTTGTTTTCCTTTTATTCTCTCTTACCCTTGCAATACTTTACTGTTATTATTCTGTAGTGACTTGTTTCTTTTAGTGCCCCTTCGTCTCATCCCGTATTTTCACCCTCATTCTTTCCCAAGGATAAGATAGGAGGATCCGTTTTTTCCAAAGACTCTCCCCCTTAGGAAAATGTTCGGGGTGGCCATTGAAATAAAATATGTACGGGGAAGAGGTTCAAAAGGGAAAAAATGGAAGGGGAAGACAGAAAAAGAAGCGGAGTAACAGTGCATGGGATATGTACATAAATGCATGCTAGGATTCTCTCATCCTTGAGAGAGTGTTTGGCGGAAGGAAAGGAAGAGTCAAGGACCAAATGCTCTAAAGAGGAAGTATCCGATGCACTCGAACCATGAAAAAGAGAGGGAAAGCGAGGGAGAAAGAGAGAAAGTCCCGTCAATTCTAAAGCTCTATGATGGGTCCATATATTATGTATGAAGGGAGAAGGTAAATTCACGCACGTGTGTATTGCATTTTCTCTCTCTCTGTCTCTCTCATTCTCTCTCGCCAAGTCCTGTCTATGGGCTTTGGCGGGGGTTGAAGGCCTCATGTAATATACAAGGGGATTTAACTCCAGTTTAGTATGAACCTTTTTTTGTGTGTACATTGGGAAGTGCTTACAGCTTGTAGCTTTCAAGATCTTTTTTTCTCTTTCTTTTTCTTTCCATTTTGTTTTTCGCTTTTTCCATTGTGTTCTTTCTTATTTTGGATTTTCCCACGTTTTTCCGGTATGCGTTGTTTCTCGTAATGTTTTTCTCTTCGCCATGTTTTTCCTCGTATTTGTCCCTCTGGATTTATATTTTTCTGTCGATTATCATATTTCTCTTTGCTGTTTTTATTTGTTTAGCTTTTTGTTTTCTGTGTTAGCTCTGCTTGTTTAAACTTTCTCTTTTGCTTCTCTGTTTTGCTTGTACTTTTCTCCCTTGGTTCTTGGTTTTTGGCTTTGTTTTTATGCTTTCTCTTTGTTTTTGCCTTTGTTTTTATGCTTTCTCTTTTGGTTTTTGGCATTGTTTTTATACTTTGTCTTTTGGTTCTTGGTTTTTGGCTTTGTTTTTATGCTTTCTCTTTTGGTTTTTGGCATTGTTTTTATACTTTGTCTTTTGGTTCTTGGCTTTTGGCTTTGTTTTTATGCTTTCTCTTTTGGTTTTTGGCTTTGTTTTTATGCTTTCTCTTGGTTTTTGGCTTTGTTTTTATGCTTTCTCTTTTGATTCTTTCCTTGTTTGTGCTTTCTCTTTTGCTTTTATCTGCTTATTGTTTTCTATTTTTGGTTTTTCTCCTCCGGTTTCATATCTTTTCCCTTTTTTATCTTCCTCCTTTCTTTATCTGCTTTCTTTTAGATATTCCATCTGTTGGAAAATTTGTCTGCTTCCTCATTTTAATTTTGTGTGAATTTGGGAGAATTTCCTCTCTCTTCTGTCTTTCAATTTTGATTTCTATTTGTTCTCCAATTGTGGCATGTACTGATTTGCTTAATGTTTTCCGACATTTATCATTTTTCTCCTCTCTTGCCCCGGTAAGCTTTTTGCTTTCACTTCCTCTTCGTAATTTACGTGTGTGTAATCATTAATAATATTGAATATGGATTTATATGGTTTATTGTTAATCCGACGTATCCTGTCATTTGCTGTGATCCAGAATTTGTCAACTGCCGTTAATCCGTTGTGTATATGGATTTGTGCTTATTAGAATGACAAATGTTGAAATTTATATTTATTTTTTGCTTAAAAGTAAACTAAACAGAATATGGGCACATTCTGCTACGTATATCTTTTTTATAATCACAGCCCACGACGTTTAACTGGCATTTGATCGTGTCATACGTACTTACATATATGTACATATATCCTTTATTAGAAGTGAGCAAAATTTTGTGTTCCTTCTCTTTCCCGTCGTCAGTCATTGAATTGGAATTGTAAAAGGAAAGTAAGAAAGGAACAGAGAGGGAATAATTTGCTTTTTTCCTCCAACTTGCAAAGTTGGAAGCAGCTTTGCCTCCATTCCTTTATTTTTTTGCTTCCTCTTGCTTGGCTTCCCCGTAGCTGCATGTGTATTCCTTTGCTTTCCCTTGAATGGATGTGAAACGATCCCAATTCATTTATTTCCAGCCCACATATTTTCCCCTGTGTTATGTCTCAACGCCCTTCAAAATTATGTGGAAACTTTCCCTTTCCCTTTCTCCCAATTCTCTTCCTCTCTTTTGTGCCCTTTCAACTGGTTGTGTATGCCTGTGTGAATTTGTGTGTCTCTCCGTGTGTGCGCCTTTTGGTTGTGGTTGGGGCTTTGGTTCAATTCCATGCACACTTCCAGCCCTTTTGGGAGCTCCCAAGACTTTCTCCGGTGCCTTGGTATTTTCACTTTCCCGATTTCTCTTTCTCTTGGCTTTCTTTCCCTGCATACGCATCTATTTCTGCATATTTAAAGTTTGTGCGTTTGGGAATATGCACCTTTCTCCAGTTTTTCTCTTTCAACTTCACAAATATAAACTTGTGTGGGAAGAGACAGGAAGCTCGTTGAAGCTTTTGGGAAAAAGAAAAGAATAAGGTTCGTTTGTTCAAAAAATTCTCCGGTCATATTTTCTGTTGGAAAGAAACAATTTCTCCTGCAAATGTCTGCTAGATTTTCCCCCTTGTAAAACCTTCACACTCCTCCTTTTGGATTTCCAGAGTATTCCGTATAATATTCCCTAGAATTTCTCGGTTTCCAAAATTTTTGTCAGTAACCGAAAGCAAAAGGTTGATAGATGAATATTTGCCGCTTTCACCAGGTGAAATTGGGTACGCAGGTGGTTTTTTATTTGCAAGGCAAGACTTTCCCTGGAGAAAGTAAAGGCGGTGGAGATTGAGGGAGGAAGTATTTACGAGAAATTGCCTCTAATGAAAAGTGAAGGAGAAAGGAGAGTCTAATAAGATGGAGAAAGGCATTGTGGAAGGGAATGGAAGGAAGGTATGTGTAGTATACACTAAATGGTGTAGTTGGAGCTAATGGCTCTTCTAATAATGATTCCACTTTCTCTTTGGAGGGAAAACTTTTGTTTGTAGGTTACAAGTGCCTGGGTAATATTTCCTTCCTCTTTCTCCAGTGCTTTCTCTCTCTTTTTCTTTTGCTTTCTATCATTCTTCCTCTTTTCATTTCTCTCGGAATTCCTCTTTTGCTTTCTATTAAACATTCTCTTTTCATTTCTCTCGAAGTTCCTCTGCTTTCTCTCAAAATTCCTCTTTAGCTTTCTATTAAACTTCTTTTCATTTCTCTCGAAATTCCTCTTTTGCTTTCTATTAAACTTCCTCTTTTCATTTCTCTCGCAATTCCTCTTTTGCTTTCTGTTAAACTTCCTCTTTTCATTTCTCTCGCAATTCCTCTTTTGCTTTCTGTTAAACTTCCTTTTTTCATTTCTCTCGCAATTTCTCTTTTGCTTTCTATTAAACTTCCTCTTGTCATTTCTCTCGGAATTCCTCTTTTGCTTTCTATTAAACTTCCTCTTTTCATTTCTCTTGAAGTACCTTTTTTGTTTTATCTAGAAATGCCTTTTTTTCTTTCTCCAGAAATTCCTCTTTTGCTTTCTCTCGAAATTCCTCTTTCGCTTTCTCTCGAAATTCCTCTTTTCCTCTCTCATTTTGTTTCCCTTTGACTTTCACCAACTTTGTTTTGCTCTCACTCAAGTCCTCTTTCCCAGTGTTTTAGCCTGACCCACTAATTTGATAATGGGAATGACAAGGCCAGGGATTTATGAATGAGGTCCTTGGCAATGTGAGTGAAAGTGAATAATTTTAATAATAATGACATTAGACGGAACTACCTGGTAGTTCCTTCTATGCAAATATTAGTTGACCTTTTTGAGGTGGGAAATGTTTTTTTTTGCTTGGGTGAAAGTCTTTTGTGATATGCCATTTCATATGTATGTCTCAAAAATTTACTTCTGTTTTCTCCATGTTGCTTTCTATATAACAATGGAAGGCTGTGATATGCTATGGAAGGAAATTCTATTCCCACACTTCCACCCACGCCTTTGTGGCTGTTATTGGAGGGGACAAGTTTAATAGAAAGGAAAGATGGTTGGGGGTGAGAATGGGGAAAACTTTTTTAAGTAACTGCTGCTATTAAAGTATGTTGGAGAGTGGCATAAGTTTTCTGGTGGAGTGTGTATGTATTTTGGAAGGCGAAAAAAAAATTTGGACAGGAGCAGGATTGGGAAGGGTAATAATAATTGAGTATGTGTATAAAAGCTTATGAGGACAGAAAGGGAAAAGTATTTTGGAGGGAGAGAAGTTAGCCGGGTGTTACCATAAATTTTTGGGACTGGTTGTAGCCAGGGACATGGAACTGTGTATTAGGTCCTCGTACTATTATTATTATCATCGTCATATTATTGCCACTGAAGAGAGGAGAGGGAGCCGGCTGAGCTGGGGGACTTTGCATGTCCAATTTAAGAATAAAGACATGAAATTATAGTTTTTCTTGTTCAAAAAAATATTTGAGGTTATAACTTTTGAAACATCTGCTTCATGTCGGGGTCGCCCTCTCCCTTTCTCTCTTCCACTCACACTCTCTGCCTTTCTCTCGCTCTTTCCTTTTGTCGATTTTCCTCATTTCCCTTTTCTTCCATTCTTTTCTCTTTTTTGTTCATCTCTCTCTCATTTTCTCTCGTTTTACTCATATTTTTGTCTCTAATTTTCTTATTCTCTTCTTTCACTATTATCTTCTCTTCTTTCACTCTTATCTTGTCTTCTTTCACTCTTGTCTTATCTTCTCTTCTTGTTCTTTCGTTTTGCATTTATTTTTCTTTCTTCTTTTCTTTCCGTGCGCTATTATTTTTCTCCCTTTTTCGCTCCTTTCAGTCTTATTTTCTCCTCTTTTTCTCTCTCTTATTTCGCTCTTTTCAGTCTTATTTTCTCCTCTTTTTCTCTCTCTTACTTCTCTCCTTTCAGTCTTATTTTCTCCTCTTTTTCGCTCTCTTATGTCTCTTCGTTTTCTCTCGTATTTTCTCTTCGTTTTCTCTCTTATTCTCCTTTATTCGCTCTCCTATTATTTCTCATATTATTTATTCTCCTTTCTTTTTCTCGTTTTATTTATTTCTCATTCTACATAATTTGTAGAGTTTGTTTTGCTGACTTTCTTTTTGCCTATTTTTCCTTTTGTTTCCTCCTGCGTTCTGTACACATTGACGGGCATCTATAATTTAATTATAAGTGCTCCGCGTCAATCTATTTAAAATAATTCGAATTTGGGGGAAAATTGTAAGATCATTATTAACCAGTTTTTCGGGGGGAATTTATCGTATATTGTTCTTTGCCGAATAAATTGTGTTAAAATTGAAAAACTTGGTCACCAGCGACAGAAGGGGAAATGTGGGACACAAAAAAGGAGAAAGTGAGGATAAAGAATATTTGGTAGAATGGGAAGAGGGGAATCAATAGGAAAAGAATATGGTGATATTATTGTTTACGGAAATTGTAGTCCTTCTTTTCCCTCTTTTGTGTTCTTTTTTATTTATTTTGCCTCGCTCTCTCTCTCACGTTAGTTACTCCACATGTTCTTTTGTTGTCATATTTGGCATTGTCAAGTTGGCTCACTTTGTCTCTGGATCCCTCTCTCCGGTTTTTCTCTCTGTCTCTTCCCTTTTCCGTGGAAGGGAAATTCCCTTGCCTTGCCCAAGTACAATAATAAAGGAAATAACAATCTATTTAGATTCCTATGTGTGATTATGGCCCACGAAGCATTTCGTGAGTGAAAGGTTTACAAATTTTTTTTTCTCCCTCTTTTTGTGTCCCTTTCATTGTGGGTTTCAAAAGGGAAATGCACACTTTTCTGTCTTCAATTCTCCTTTCTCTAGTCGTGAGTTATAAACCACGGAAAAAACTTGTCTCGTGAGGATTCAGGGCTTTTGTTGTTATTAGTTTTTATCATTTTTCCCACTCGTATTAGGAGATGCTTTGGGATGGATTACGTTAATAATTCATAGTCCAGTGAAAGCCTAGCGAAGGGTAAAAAGGAAGTACTTTTATTATTTAGAATCAAAAAAACGTACTTTTGGGTGATTTATTTCCTTTAAAAAAGTGTGTCCGAATTGTCCAATGGGAGTCATAATCATGGGAACAGCTCGACCAGTGCAAACGGGAAGAATTTCGGGAAACTTTGAGAAAAGGGAAATGCTTTCTTCGAGAAAAATCAGTCTTTTCAGATTATTTAAGAGGGGGAGTTGAGTATATTATTTTAGGCTTGCCGAGTCCGGGATATTTTTTGGAGAGGGAGAAATGCAGGGGGACAAACTGTGAAATGGACAGTGGCGAGAGAGACAAAAGGGGAAACATTGTAACGTTTGGTTGCTGGAGAAAGTAAATATTGGCGTGTGCGGACACACCAATCGAACTTGAGTATATTTGCAGAAAACATTCCTGGACAATAAGTGTGATTACCCATCACATGTTTTTGTTTCTTCGCCCACTCTTTCCCCCATTTCTCTTTTTCTCCCTCTCATTCTCTCTTTATAAAGCTCCTCCCCTGTTTGCTTTTATTATCCATCAAAACTTTACAAGCTCACAGAATTTTTTGTTCTCTTATTAATAATGTGTGTACTGTGTCCTGTCCCTTCACTCGTCCTCCGCGTATTGTATTCAGTCCACATGCTATCGTATTGATTCGTAAAGTCTTTTAATCCTGGCTTTCTCTTTCTTCTACTTCTCCTTTTTTCTTATTACTTTCTCTTTTTTCTTTCACATTTTTGTTTATTTCTCAATATATTTTCTTGCTTTTTCTTTTCCCTCTTTTTTCTATATTCTTCCTTGCTTTTTCTTTTCTCTCTTTTTTTCTATATACTTCCTTGCTTTTTTTCTTTTTTTTATATATTCTTTCTCTTTCCCCTTTTTTATTCTTTAGGTTTTCTTTTTATTCCATTTTAGTATTTCTTTCGTTTTTTGCCTTCTTTCTCTTTTTCCTTTTTCTATTCTTTCGTTTTTTGCCTTCTTTCTCATTTTCCTTTTTTTATTCTTTCGTTTTTTGACTTCTTTCTCTTTTTCCTTTTTTATTCTTTCTTTTTTTGCCTTCTTTCTCTTTTTCCTTTTTTTATTCTTTCTCTTTTTTCTTTTTTATTCTTTCTTTTTTTTTGCCTTCTTTCTCTTTTTCCTTTTTTTATTCTTTCGTTTTTTGCCTTCTTTCTCTTTTTCCTTTTTTTATTCTTTCTTTTTTTGCCTTCTTTCTCTTTTTCTTTTTTTTATTCTTTCTTTTTTTGCCTTCTTTCTCTTTTTCTTTTTTTTATTCTTTTTTTTTGCCTTCTTTCTCTTTTTCCTTTTTTATTCTTTCTTTTTTTGCCTTCTTTCTCTTTTTTTCTTTTTTTATTCTTTGGTTGTTCTGTTGCTTTCTCTTTGTATTCTTTCGTTGTTCTGTTGCTTTCTCTTTGTATTTTTTCGTTGTTCTGTTGTTTTCTCTTTGTATTCTTGCGTTTTTTGCTTCCTTTTTCCTTTTTGTATTCTTTCATTTTTCTGTTGCTTTCGATTTTTATTCTTTCGTTTTTTGCTTTGTTTATTCTTTCTTTTTTCTGTTGCTTTCGCTTTTTATTCTTTTGTTTTTTGATTTTTTTGCTTTGTTTATTTTTTCATTTTTCTCTTGTTATTCTTTCGTTTTTTATGTCTTTCTCGTTTCTCTTTCACTTTTATTTCTTTTGTTTTTATATTTCTCTTTTCCAATTTGTGTATTTTCTTTTTTCTTTTTTTCGCTCTTGCCTTTCTGTTTTTTCTTTCACCCTTTTTCCTTTCTGTCTCCATCTTTGTCTCTCCGCTCAATGTTTTTGTTTTCCGTGTATCTCGCTTTTGTTTGTCCGTTTTCTTCCTTTTCTGCTGCACTTTCTCCCTATTGGTTTTTCACACTGGCTTCTTTGCTTTTTTCCCTTCTCCACTTGTTTGCCTATTCTTTGTGCCTTGCATTCTGAACTTCTTCCCAATATTCTTTCTCTTCTGTTCCATGTCTTCTCTTTCTCACTCATCCGTGTTTTCATTCGATTCCTGTCCATTCTCTCCGTTCTTGAGCTAGTGTCATTCTGGTCATTGTCCTCCCGCCTGATGTTGTCAGTTGTCACAGGATTACGCATTTTTCTCATGACGAGTCCAAATTATTTGTCACTTTTCTGTCCATCCTGCAAATTGCGTGGTGGTAAAAAGAGCTTAGTAAGAGCGAGAGAGTGTTGAACTTGTCTGTATTGTGCTATATAAATAATGAAGGGATTTTTTTTGTTTTATTTTTCCCGTACTTTCACCTTTTTTGTGGTTTTCATGTATCCACGTGAGTTTTTGCGGTCCTTCGCATGTGTTTCCCATTTAAGACTGCTTATTACTTTCACAAATTGTGTCACTTGAGTGAGTAGGGAATTAAATGGAAATGTTTTGTGTGAGTAAATCCGAAAGGTGCATCTTTGGGTAAGGGAAAAAATAAGACGGGAAAAAGTGTGGAGGTCTCCAGAGAAAGTATTTGATGTCACTGAGGCCTGATTCGGAGTCAATTGTGGTTACACAAGAAACACTGAGAAGGAAGGAATTGAGGACTCAAAGGATACCTGTGCAGCCTGTGCTGAGGGGGTTAAAAGGAGAGGGTTTACGTGCATACATGTGCACATGTATGTTTATACATGTATGAATGCATCCATGCAAAAGCTTGCTTGGATGAGGTTAAACTTGTATGTGTTTTCTTTTGTGCGGATGGAAGCTTTATTTTTTGGAGTATTTATTTGGTTGTAGGAGAACATTTGTTAAGGTGTGTTGTTGTTTGTGGGGAGGACAAAGGAGGGAACTCCTTTCATAAATCATTAGCATTGTCTCTTCCCTTCTCTTGTGTAGTATTTACACAGTTCTCACAACAATGGTTCCCTGGCAGGGAGCTCCCGCTGACTCCTAAACCTTTCTTTGTCGCTCCGTCTTTCCTTCCTTTTTCAGGCGGTCTGGGTCTCGCTTTCTCTTCCGTTTTTTCTCATGCTTTCCTTTTCGTCTTTTTATTTTCTCTCACGCTTTCCTTTTCGTCCTTTTTTCTCTCATGCTTTCTTTTTCGTATTTTTTCTCATGCTTTTCTTTTCGTCTTTTTATTTTCTCTCGTGCTTTCCTTTTCCTTTTCCTTTTCGTTTTTTTTTATTTTCTGTCATGCTTTCCTTCTCGTCTGTTTTTATTTTTTCTAGCGCTTTGCTTCTTGTCTTTTTTTATTTTTTCTAGCTCTTTGCTTTTTGTCTTTTTATTTTCTCTAACGCTTAGCTTCTTGTCTTTTTTTATTTTCTCTCATGCTTTCCTTTTCGTCTTTTTTTATGTTCTCTCATGCTTTGTTTCTCGTCATTTTTTATTTTCTCTCGCACTTTCCTTTTCATCTTTGCTTTTTCTCATGTACGCAAACTTTGGTTTTTATTGCTTTCTCGCAATATCCTTTTCGTTTATTGTACTTTTCTTTTAATTTTGCGTTTTTTCTAGATCTTTATTGCATACTTTTCTCTTACTTGGTATGTTTTCCTTCGATTTCATTTGTTTTTTTTTGTTTCTTTATTTTTGTCTAGTTTCTCTTTTGTTTAGGTTTCTTTGTTTTTTATTTTTGTCTAGTTTCTCTTTTGTTTAGGTTTCTTTGTTTTCTTTCGTTTCCCGTTTTTGCTGGGGTTTATTTGTTTTATTTTCAATTTTCTCTGGGCTTGTCTATTTTTTTTAATTTTCATTTTCTCTTGAATTTTTGACTAGCTTTCTTTTGGTTTCTCAGAATTTCTCCTTTTTGTCTCATTTTCTCTATTTTTCTCTGGATTTTTCCAATTTTGTTTCTTTTTCTACTTTTTCTCAGAATTTCTCCATTTTTGTCTCACTTTCTCTGTTTTTGCTCAGGACGTCTCTAATGTTTTCTCATTTTTCTCAGGATTTCATTAGTTTTTTCTCACTTTCTCCATTTTTCTCAGGATTTCTCTAGTTTTTTCTCACTATCTCTATTTTTCTCAGATTTCTCAGGTTTTTCTCACTGTCTCTATTTTTCTCAGAATTTACCTATTTTTATTTTCATTTTTCATGCTTTCATTTTTTTAAGTCATATTCCTCACATTTTCTCAATTTTAATTAACCATCTTTAGCGCTCGTTGTTTTTAAGTCTTGTCTATCACGTACAATTTTCCTTCCTAATCCTTTTCTGTAGCTTGATTCGTCCTTACCTCTGACCTTGTTTTCAGATTGTTTGTATTTTATTTTGTTCCAAAGCAGTTGTTTGCATTTTTTTCAAAGAACTTCTTTTGCGTGCTTCGCCCTTCCACCCTTTGAAATATTCTCGGAGCTTGCCCTTCCCTTATTTTGCGTGCTTCTGCTTTGATTGCAGATCCCGTTGTTTTTCTCCATTTCTCTCCCTCTTTCATCAGCTTCCTTTGTTTACCCCTTTGTTCCATTGATCCGTATCTTGCGTTTGTACATGTTTCACCGCTTCCGGGGAAGCAGTTAATTATGCTTCATTATTTTGGCTTTTTTTCTATCCTTGCTTTTACCTTGCGGGACCGTCTTCGATATTTCGCATTCCAAAAAGAAAAGCTTTAGGTAATCCCTCCTTGTTTTTATTCCTTGTCCTCAATATGGAGGAAAGACCTTGCAAATTTTTCTAAAGGGTGGATTTCCTCCAGGAATTTGTTGTGTCACGTATTTGGTTTTCATATGCGCGGTTACATCCCCCAAAAAAGTTCGTAAAAACTGCAAATTCCAGGGAATTTCCGGGGATGATCAAAGCCCGTAGCAATCAGGTAAATCCCACATAGACGGGGAGGAAATTGTCAGCAAAGAAGTGTGTCACAATGGAGAAATTGTCTTTTTTATAGAACCCCTGTATGGACATTTGCATCAGATGTTATATGGGGCAATGAAACGAAATCGTAAATATAAAAAAAAATGAGAAGAAATTCCAGCCTGTACAGACTTTCTCTTTCATGGACTTTCACACAGACTACTTTGCACCCTTTTTATGTCATTCTCACTTTTTTTGTTCTTTTGACAGTGCACAAAATGTATATATGTACATGGAGAGATGAGGATAAAAGGGAGTATATGCTCACTCATCATATCTCCTTTGCAGGGAGAAAAGAGTAATAAAAAATGGTAGTAAAAGGAAAAACGAGGGAGGAAGGTAGTTTTCTTTGTTGGTGTGATTGAATTTGTTGTTTGTGAAATTTATGGAACACTTGCATGCTCCGGCGTCACACGGAGAAAGGGAGACAGGACATGGCAGAGAGAGAGAGAGACAGAGGGAAATAGAGAAAAGAGAGACAAAAAAATGGGAGAGAGTGAGTGTTTGTTAACGAGAATTGTTGTTGTTGTTGGCTTTGTGTGAGAAAGCCACACACACTCACGCTCACACATTTTTTTCCTTTTTTTTCATTCCTTTCTCCTGTGTGAAGCGATGGAGTACGCATTCACGCATGTAGACGTTCACCGATTTATTTATTTTTTCTTTTGGGGTTTTCTACGTTCAGGGAACGTTCCATTTTATTCCGTACCTTTTTTTGCATTCTCCCGCACTGGTCTTTTTCCCTCTCTTTTTTTCCATGTCACTGTCTGCTTCGGTTTGGCTTTAATTGTCTTTTATTCTCTCTTGCTTTCTCTTTTTCTTTCCCTATCTTTATTTTTTGTGCCTTCACTCGTCCTTTCTCTGTAATTATTTCTCATGTATGTTCTTCATTTCTCTCATCTTGCCTCACATTTATTCTCTTTTATTCCTTCCCTCATTTTGGCTCGCGGTTTCTTTCTTTCCTACAATTTTGTCTTTCTTTTCTCCAATTTGTTTCTCTTTTCTTTAATATTTTTTCTCTTTTCTTCAATATTTTGTCTCTTTTCTGCAATATCTTTCCATTTTTTTCTTTTTCCTTCAATTTTTGTCTGCCTCTTTCCTTTAATATTTTTGTGTGATTTTCTTTTTCTTTGCTTCAGCATTTTTCAACATTTGTCTTTCTCGATGCTTCAATATTTTTCAATTATTGTCTTTTTCGGTGCTTCAGTATGTTTAAATTATTGTATTTCTCTTTGTTTCAATATTTTTTATGATTGGCTTTCTTTTTGTTTCAATATTTTTTGAAAGTTTTCTTTCTCTTTCTTGCAATGTTTTTGAAAGTTTTCTTTCTTTTTGTTCCAATATTTTTCAAATATTTCCTTTCTATTTCTTTCAGTATTTTTCAAATAATTTCTTTCAATATTTTTCAGATCTTTTCTTTCTATTTCCTTCATTATTTTTCAAACCTTGAATATTTTTCAAATCTTTTCTTTCAATACTTTTCAAATCTTTTCTTTCTATTTCCTTCATTATTTTTCAAATGTTTGTCTTTCTTTCAATATTTTTCTGTCTCTCTTTTTTCTTTGGTTTCTCTTTCGCTCTTTGTTTCATTTTTCCCTTTGCTCCTTTCTCTCTCTCCCTCTCTTGTTGTTCCTTTCTGTCTTTGTTTTTTTGTCGCTTCATTTCTTTCTCTCTCTCTCTCTCTCTCTCTCTATTTATGCAGCACTATTTTCGCCAATTTTTGTAAAACCAATACACACCCATGTGTCTGTCTTTAGGACCAAAAATCGCTATTTATTTTGAGGCAGTTTCGCGCATATTTGGGAATATTTCTGCAAAATTCATTGGTCATGGTTATTGATTGTGTGAGGAGGTTTTGGGTGGGTGAAAGAAACAGAAAATGCGGGTAAGGGCATTCAAAGAACCCGCATATTTTTTCGCTATATTCGATTCGCCCATATCTATATACATACATACTTACATTCATGTACGTTACCTAATAAATACTTATGTATACGTACGTGTGAAAGGGGGGAAAGCGAGAAGTTCAAGTTTTTTGCCCAAACACACCCACAGGAAGCCTTTCACACGGTTGAAAAATGATGAGGACTTGAGAAATGGAATGGAAATCCCGGATTTATGGTGTGTGAAATGAATGTGACGGATACTGCTCCTCCTCCTCCCGGGTTATTACCGGGAGTAAAACGAATTTTTGGGGGGAGGAGGCGATGGAGGAGGAGGAGGATGAGAGGAAATAAACACTAACAACTCCCACCAGGCCCACACTTGTATACTTATTGATAATATACACATACACGGGCGTAATTGCAAATATGGAGGGGGAATGAGAGCTTCCCCCAAAGCAGGGGAATCCCATTTGATTAAACTTGTAATATAACACGTATAGGGACATAAATGGGGGGAAAACACTCATATTTATCGGCTATTTATATGTAAGGAGGCATCCGTATTTTGGACATTTTTTAAGTGGTAATGCTTGAAGGAATTGAGATTATTTTTGGGGGGAAAGAGCAATTTTGAACGCCTTGGATGAGTCTTTCTCCCTGAAAATTGGAAGGGGGAAAGGATCCTCAATTCCCCGTGTGATCCAATCCTTTTTGAACTAATGAAGGGAAATGTGCACATGCTTAATTCCATCCCTCCGATTATCCATCCCTCCGATTTTAAAACTGGATTTTTAACCAAAATCCGGGGTTGCACCCACTAAAATGGGAAAAGAGGGAGATTTTTTGGGGGGAAACATGTTTCCTTTTTTTACGTACCGGGAATTTTCGGGGAATGGTAGATTCTTCTTGGATTTTTTTCATCCGCTTTTGAAGGGGGAAATAACGTAATGACCGATGAGATAAAAAGTGCGAAGGAAGGAGGAATCAGAGGTTACATAGAAAGGGGGAAGATGGGGAAAGTTAGAGGGTGAGAATGTGAGAGAGATATCGGGAGATTTTTGCCCGATAAAAGATCCTGGGAATGAGTCAGGACTACAGATAGGAAATGGCAGTGCCTATCTGTTATTCCGTTACTAGAGAGAAATCGAGAGAGATAGAGAGAGAGAAGGAAAAAAGGAAGAAAAAGATCGATACAAGCTCTGAGAGCACTAAATGTACACATGTGCGCCCAGCCAAAGGTATGACAACTTGCTTCACACCGTCCTCTCTTAAAACTTCCAAGGGGGGAGCCTCCTTATAAAGGATGGATAATGGCTTTCCTCCTATTTACGTATTCACCCTTCTCTTCCCTCCATTTTACGTTCGTATGTTTTGTTTCTCTTTTTTTAAGTTTCTCTCTTTCGCATTTTTCTGAGGTTCTCCTCTTTCTCTTCTTTTGAGGTTCCTCTCTTTCTCATTTTTCGGAGGTTCCTCTCTTTCTGATTTTGCTGCTGAGGTTCCTCTCTTTCGAATTTTGCTGTGGCAATGCTCGTTCTCATTGTTGTTAGATTTCTCTCTTTCTCATGTGTTTTTAGGTTTCTCTCTTTCTCATTTTTTTAGGTTTCTTTCTTCCTAGTTTTTCTGAGGTTTCTCTCTTTCTCATTTTTCTGAGCTTCGTCTCTTTCTAATTTTTCTGTGGTAATGCTCGTTCTCATTTTTGTTAGATTTCTGCCTGTCTCATTTTTTTAGGTTTCTTTCTTCCTAATTTTTCTGAGGTTTCTCTCTTTCTAATTTTTCTGAAGTTTCTCTTTTTTCTAATTTTTATGAGGTTTTTCTCGTTCTCGTTTTTCTCAGGTTATGCTCTTTTTCGTTTAGGTTTCTCCCTTTCTAATTTTTTTAAGTTTCTCTCTTTCTCTTTTTTCAGGCTTTCATCTTGCTTCTTCATTTTCTTGGTTTTCTGTACTCTTTTTCCTTTTTCTCTCATTTTGTTGAGCTTTTTCTTTCTCTCATTTTTCTGATTTTCTTCTTTTTTTCTCTCATTTTTCTGACTTTCTTCTTTTTTTCTCTCATTTTTCTGATTTTCTTCTTTTTTTCTCTCATTTTTCTGATTTTCTTCTTTTTGTCTCTCATTTTTCTGTCTTTCTACTTTTTTCTCAATTTTCTGTCTTTCTGCTTTTGTCTCACTTTCTTTACATTCTTTCTTATTTGTCTCCTTTCTCTCATTTTTGGAGCTTCCTCTCTTTCCCATTCTGAGCAGATTTCCCTGTTTCTTTCTCTCTTTCTCATTCTGATTTTTCTCTTCTCATTTTCTATCTCATCATCTATCCTTTCTGTTTCTGTGTTCTCCCCCTGTAATTGTTTCTCTAATTCTCCCTATTCGATTTTTTGTCTCTGTTCAGTTGTTGCTAGTCTTTGTGTGGATACGTCGTCACCGTTTTACAATAGAGATTTGATTCCTTTCATGGCATTGTTCGCTGCCTCCCCATCTTTGTCAGTGGATTGACTATCTACGTAGAAATGGGAGCATTATGTGACATACAAAAGCCCATTCTATCCTCGTTTCATACACACTCTCGCATCCTCCTAATTCCGTCTTTACTTATTTCACGGTGATTTCTTTCCCACCAAAAACATTCCATTTCCAGCCTCTCCCGTTTTTTTCTGGCGCTTATGAATTTTGCAAAGATTCGTGGCCTACATTCATTGCTTGTGGTGATGTTTGTTGTGTACGTACGACTATTACTGATGGGAGCTTTAGTACATGAATCCGCATGTGTAGATACTTTTTCTTATCCAGCGTGTCGCCTTCTATTCATGAACCTCTCTCATTTTGGGTGATGGAAAAATCATGGATAAGTGCTGGTTTGATGGGTGAAAGCACGGCTACTTCCCTTTTTTGAGGGGAGAAATTCAAATTGAAATTATGGCAAAGAATTTGTGCTTTCTTCTCCGAAATGTTTTGGGTGTTAAATTTATCCGGGGAGGAAAAAAAAATCGGATGTTTGAATCATCCTTTGGAAAGTTTTCTGGATGGTTCTGCCCATGATTGACGCAATTATTTTGGTAGGTGATTCCTATATTTTGGCACGCAAATGATTTCCAGTGGGACGAGTGGGGGATTGTATGGACGTGAGAAATGTCCCGTGAAATCTGCTCGAAGGATGGTTGTACGTGAGAAATTCGTGTTTCATGGGGCGAGTTGAGGAGAGAATTGATTGAGGGCTGTTATAGGACTTGAGAGTGGAAGCATTTAAATTATATTTTGTCCTCCCATTCTCTTCCACAGCTCTTGACTGTCGCCTCCGAGAAGGAGTAATAAATCGTAAATAGTGAGGAGGACTCTGCCTTGTAGTAAAGTGAGGGGAGGAGGACAAGGAGATGGGCACGAACTGTGTTGTTGGAGGAAATTAAAGGACTTTAATCATTTGTAAATAATAGGTGAAAAGCAAGGTAAACAAGCGGAATAATGTGACTCGACTCTACACGCCGTGTTGCACTCTCTCTCTCTCTATTTCCCTCTTTCTCTCTCTCTCTATTATAATTATTTCGAACTCTCCCATTCCACTCCAGAGCAACGTATATATACATAAGAGGACTTCCGTCTCTCTCTCTTTCTGCCCGTCTTGCTTTCTCTGTTTTTATTCCTCTTTCTTTCCCTTTATTTTCGCTTGATTCTTAGCTTTATGCGGTTATGTTTTTTTCTCTTTCGCCCTTGCTTTTCTTTATTTTTCTGCCTACCCTCTCTCTCTCTCTTGTTTTCTTTTACTGACTATTTCTCTTTATTTTCTCTATAATTTACTGTCGGTATCTCTTTTCATTTTATGTTTCTTTTTTAACTTTGTCTCTTACGTGCCTTTTTTGCTTCTCACTTTCTGTTTTGTCTCATCTTTGCTTTTTTCCACAGTTTGATTTCTTCTGTTTTGTCTCATCTTTGCTTTTTTTCACAGTTTGATTTCTTCTGTTTTGTCTCATCTTTGCTTTTTTCCACAGTTTGATTTCTTCTGTTTTGCTATTTGTTTGTTTTCTCTTTTTTATCTCTCGTTCTTTTTTCGTCTGTTTCTATTATTTATCCTTGTTTTTCTTTTTGTCTGTTTCTGTTTTTTATTTTTGTCTATTTGTCTGTCTTCTTCATTTTTTATCCTTCTTTCTTTTCTGTCTGTTTCTCTTTTTTATCCTTCTTTCTTTTGTGTCTGTTTCTCTATTTTATCCTTCTTTCTTTTCTGTCTATTTCACTTTTTTATCCTTCTTTCTTTTGTCTGTTTCTCTTTTTCTGTCTATTTCTATTTTTCGTGTTTGTCTTTATCAGTCTATTTCACTTTTTTATCCTCCTTTCTTTTCTGCCTATTTCTCTTTTTTATCATTTTTGATTTTTCCGTATATTTTTCTTTCATCCTTCTTCATCTTTTGTCTATTTCTCTTTTATCCTTCTTCATCTTTTGTCTATTTCTTTTTTTTTTGTGCTCCTTTGTATTTCTATTTATTGTTTCACTTTCTTGGTTTGTCGTGTCTATTCCTCATTTTTTCGTTGTCTCAGCCGTTTTTTCAGCATATTTATTTCTTTGTCTCGTACGTTGTTTTTGTCTGTTTCTCTGTCTCTTCTGATTTTCCTTCTTGAGTTCTTTTTTTGTCTTGCTAGGTCTGTCGGTTGCTCATTCTTTCTCTTGCTTTTCTCTCTCTCTCTCTCTCTCTCTCGGTGCTGCGCTTTTTCTCTCTTTCTCCGTCTGTGACTTTCTTTATTTTACCTTTCTATTTCTTGTCTCCGTGTTTACATTTCTGGCCTCCGTAGCTGGAAACCGACTCCCCTCCATTCTGAAAACGATTTTCTTCTTCCCCTCCCGAAAATTCTCTCTCCCTACGTAGTTAAATAAATGTTATAGAATTGAAACAATAGCTGTATGAATAAATATTCCGTCCTGCCAAGCCTTGCCCTCCGTCATTAATTGCGCGTAAAGGCGAAGACGAATGTGTAAATAAAGGGATTGTAGGGGAATTATAATTTCTCATTTCTGCAATTTTCTTGTGCGTAAAAGAAGATTTTGCTTGGATATGTGGAGCGTATAGCTACTCTTCCAAATCCAACCATAGAGAGACATGTTATTATATATGTATGTGCGTATGCATACATACATACATATCCATACATAGGTACAGCAGTATGTTACAATCAATGGATATATGTATATAATATGTACTTCCACTCACGTGATTTTTGCGTAGATGAAAAACGCATCATAATTGTTAAGCACACGTGGCTTGGCCTTTTCACCCAGAAATATATTATTTATCCCCAGAAGACATGCACAGGGGGAGCATGTGGGCTTTAAAATCTAAGGTGTTATATACGGAATTAATTGGGTGTGTGGGGCGTGAGTGTCAACGACATCAAAGTTTTAGTAAGGCTATAGTAGAAAGGAGAGAGCGAGAAGAATATTTTGGGGGAGAAAGTAGGTTATTTGCATACTTTCGCCACACTTTTCCCCAGGAATTTGAATGACATCGGAATTTCAGGGGAGGAATGGGACGGAGGCGGCTGTGAATGAGGACACCAAATGAGGGGAAATAATTGGAGGGAATTCCATGAGAGAACACTGGAATAGGAGGAAGAATTGGGACAAGAAATTCGGGAGGACAGCGAGAGAGAAGTTAGAATTAATTGTTTAGGCAGTTTACTCAAAAGTGGGACGAACCCCAAAAAATTAAAGGAGTATGAACCAATGCAGATGGGAGCGTTTCTCCATTTATAATTTTTATTTAATCCGGGGAAAATCGTTCTTATAAAATCCCTTAAAAATTCGATGAGATCCCAGAAAAAATAAATTCAAGGGTCTTGCCTATCTCGTAAAGAAACGGAGATAAGCATTGAAGACTGACATCAAACCACAGAGAGAGAGAGAGAAAAGGTGAGAGGAGGAGCAAAGAAAAACAAGAGACTGACACCGTAATGAGGAAAAGGACTTTTTCAAAGCCCCTCAAAAGAGGGGAAAGTGCAGACCGTGCAAAAATATTTAGAGGGAAAATATTTTGCTAAAACTCTTAAGTCATCCCCTTGTAGTAGGACGTATCCTTTAAAAGAGGGGAACTCCTCCTCAGTTGATCTTTACTGGAGTGTGATGAGGAAATTGAAGCATAGGCCGTTAGTATACTTCCTCATTTTCTTTCCTCCTCATCCTCCTCTCTTCTTCTCATCTTCTCATCTTAATTTCGTTTAGTTTTAGTAGACCAAGTAGAAGAGGAAGATTTCTTAGGGCTTTCTCCCTCCGTCTGTCTTTTGCTTTCTCTTCCCGAGTATGAAAAGTGGGACGGAGCGGAGGAAAAAACTTACTATAACAAGCTTTCTCCACGCATAAGCTAATGGGATGATGAGAAAGTCTGTGGAGGTTTTTCGCTTTTCATTACAAATTCTTTATGTACGTCGCAAGTGCCATGTAAGCACAATGGATTGACGTTTCTCTCTCTCTCTTTTTTCTCTCTCTTTCTTTCTCTCCCGCCTTTTTTCTCTTTCTCTCTCTCTCTTTTTCGCTTTCTCTCTCGTTTTGCTTTCTCTCTCTCTATTTTTGTTTTCTTTCTCACTCTTTGTCTTTCACTTTCTCTCTCTCTCTTCCGTGTCTTCGCTCTCACTTTGTGAGTGTGGATGAAAAGTTATATTTACATACGAAATTACTTGATCGTCAGCCCGGCATGAGAGACAATGATGAGGGGAAAGGTGCAGGAAATGTAGCTGGGGAATGTTTTTTGAGCAAAAAAAAATAACAAGGTGGGAAAAGACGAGAATTAATTCCTTGTAGCTTTCGCCGGCTTTCCTAGCGTCTTCCCGGCTCTAAAGTATTAATTTTCTACCGGGTTAATCGTTGGAGCTAATTCGGGGTGACATAATAGGGCTGGAATGATGGAGCTAAGCCTGAAATTAATTTTGCGGGTTGTGTTGTTTTAATTGCTTTAAAGTCTATACAATTCGATGCCCAATCATAACGCCATTATAATTTTTTGGGCTTACTCTTTTAGTGCTTTGTGGGCGCTTGAATAGTGTTGAGATAATGCTGAGGAGTTTTACTGGTGAAACAAAATTAAATGTTGCCGCCTTTTCATAAATTATATAGCTTTTTCATTTGCACCTATTATATTTATTAATTATTTATTTATTATTATTTACCTATTTGGGATTGAGTTTGAGCGTAAATAAAATGCACAGGCGTGTAGACACATGCAAGTCTTTGATTTTAAATTTTGTATAATAATAACAGTTAATAACGCTGAAAGTAGCCGGTTGATGATGTATGAGTTTGTCCACGCAAGAGGATTTTTTTCTCCCATTAAAAGCGTAGCAAGAAGGCTGATAATCCTCATCACATATCACATCTGTTTCTTTCTCTCTCTCTCTCTCTCTCATTAAATACGTGGGAATGCACGGAGAAACATGTTCCACTGGTCATTTCATATTTCCAAAGAAAAAACGGTAGTTGTGTACTATAGTGAATGTTCTCCATGAAAAAAAAAATGGTTATGACATGAAGATGGAAGAAGGTGAGAGGCTGAGAGGAGGAAGAACCCCGCTGATGATGAGATGATTATGCATGGGAGAAAACGTTAATAATAATAAAGAGCATAATAATCCCCCTAGAACCTCATCTCAAATTAACTGTCTGTTGGTAGCGATGTGGGCTATTTTTTGGGGAGGATTTAGGACAAGAAAGGAGTCTCTCTCAGGGAGAAAGAGAGACGTTCTTCAAAAAAAAGTGATGATCAAGTGTCTGGGTGGGTTGGTTTAAATTTGGACGAGATAATTTCTTTCCAGTACAATCCCTTGTTGCCACTACAACTTTGTAAAAAATGGAGAAAATACGGGGGCAAAGTGGGAGCTAGTGAATTTTGAAGAGGGTTCTTTTGACAAAGGAAAGATAGAGAGAGAGAGCGATGTAAAAAGGGGGAGGTGAAGAACAAGTTGTGATAATTGAAGTAGGGGTTGATCCCTTGTCCTTAAGTTCCCAACAACTCGCTCTTTAACCCTTTCCTTCGTGATCAAGAAGCACAGGGTGGATTAGCATTTACTGGATAATTGTTGGGTTCTTTCCCTAGCGGTCTCCCTCCTTTTATTTCTTTCCTTTCTCTATTTCTTTTTCTCTCACTTTGATACTCCCTTTTTTCCTCTGCCCTCTTTCTGTCTTCTCTCTTCCTTTTTATGTCTCTCTTTCTGTCTCTCTCTCTCACTCTGATTCTCCCTTTGTTTCTTCTGCCCTCTTTCTGTCTCTCTCTTCCTTTTTCTGTCTCTCATTCTCTCTTCCTTTTTCTGTCTCCCTTTCTCTCTTGCTTTTTCTGTCTCTATATCTATCTTCGTTTTTTCCCTTATTCTCTCTTTACGTTTTTTTCTCTCGCCTCTCCTTTTTTCTTTATTTTCATTTTTTCTCTCGCCTCTCCTTTTTTTTTTATTTTCATTTTTTCTCTCGCCGCCTTTTTTCCTTATTTTCATTTTTTCTCTCGCCTCTGCTTTTTCTTTATTTTGCTTTCTTTCTCGGGTATCTCCTTTTTTCTTTATTTTCCTGTATTTCTGGGGTCTCTCCGTTTTTTATCTTTTATCTCTTGCCTCTCCTTTTTCTTTATTTTCCTCTCTCTTTTCAATCGTCCGTTTTTCTTTATTTAACTCTCTTTTTTTCTATCATCCTTTATCATTTATTTTCCTGTCTCTCATCTTTTTTTCCTCTCTTTCTTTTTTATCGTCCTTTTTTCTCTTCTCACAATGTCTGTCTTTATCTCTTTTTTCTGTCTGTCTCTCTCTTTTCATATTTCCATCTGCCCCCTTCGTTCCCTGTCTTCTTCTCTCCTTAAATCTCCGCCGTTATGATATGATCACACAGACATTTCTCTCTCTCCCTCTCTCTCTCTGTCTCTCTCTCTCTCTCTCTCTGTCTCTCTCTCGGAGTCTGACCTTCTTTGAGTATCATCCATTAATCAGACTCATGAAAAAAAGTTAGGAAGTAGTGAGAATGTACTGAGCCACGATTTGTATGTTGTCCCATCCCCAAACCCATCATTATCTGGAGGAGGAGAGAGAGTCTGAATAATGTGGTAGAGAGGTTCTTGTTAATCCCTGGGATTATTTCATCCAGCTTTGACACGCCAGCATTTACCGTACAGTTAGATTCCTTTATGGCTTATCCTCTGCATATACTGGAGTGCATTACACAGCCAATTCATGCCATACGTCATAAATCCAGATATTAAGGCATTCGATTCGAGAGTGAAAAATTAACTGTTGCAAATAAATATCATTCTTAAATATGGCCGATTTAAATTCCAACTTTAAAAAACAAAATTCACAATCTCCCGCTAAATATGTATAAATAGTTAATAATTGATTTGTAAATAGATTTGTGTACTGATTCGAGCTAAATGCAGGTTATTGTTAATGATTGGGCTTGATTCAGTTTAATTATGAAGCAATTATTGTGAATTTGAGGAGATTTTACTAACGGTTGTCAATGAACTCGTTTCGGATCTTGATTGTCTAATTTACGTGCATATTGATATTTTTATGTGTAATTACATTTGTTTAAGGCATTCATGCACCTGCACAGGAAAAGGAAAGCTCGTCCTATTGAAAAAACTGGAAAATAAAGGTTTCCAATCCCGTCCAGAGCATCTTTGTAGTAATTGAAAATAAATGTCTAATCCATTGCCTTTCCAATGAATACAAATGTATTTTTTTTGTAATACACATTGTTGTATTAGAAATGCCTTGTAGAGCTGTATAAAAGTACACGGTGTGTGTGAAATTGATATTTAGGAGTATTAAAAAAATATGAAAATATAAAGCTTCATTATTGTATTTTTTTTGTCTAATTTATTCACAGATGGCCCAGTATTCCGCCACAAGCCGAAGAGTGTGCAGGCGGACTTGGGGATGCATATCACCATGGCGTGTGATGTGGACGGGAATCCTACACCCGAGATTGTTTGGCTACAGGAGAAGACATTAAAGGTGGGTCCATTGTCCTGGCTATTATTAATCTCAATGATCTCGTAATTGCCGCATATCTATGTAAATGCATAGTCCTCCCTTTTGACCGTTCCTTGTACACACACGTTACGTTTTGGGGCATTGAAAATAAAATCCAAGGGGTGTTTATGGACAATTTCGCTTGGTATGGGTCATATTTGAAAAAACGGTCGTATTCGGGTTCCGCAGAATTTGATACAATTGTTGCCTGCACTCCTTTGACTCTTTTGGAACCGGTTTTTTTTTCTGAGTATAAACCTGTAATTCCGAACGCATTCTCGGTTTCAAGGCAGTTGTAATGACTGTTTCTTTTTGATCTCGGCTCAACTATAACTATGAAATCATATTAATGGGGTGCGAATAGAGATGAATTCGAGAGAAGGCGTTGTTTTTACCCTTTTGCTTTGTCTCTTTTACTTTTTTTTCTCTCTGTCTTTTTATCAGAATCTTTTTCGTTTTTTGTCTCGCTCTCTTTCTTGTCTGCGCTTTCCTTTTTGTCTATTTCCCTTTTTTGTTTTTTGTCTCTCTATCTGTATTTCTTCTCTACGTTTTCGTTTTTGTCTATTTCCCTTTTGCGTTTTTTGTCTCTCTATTTGTATTTCTTCTGTACGTTTTCCCTTTTGTCTATTTTCATTTTTTGTCTCCCTTTTTCTTCTTTACGTTTTATTTTTTTTATCCATTTTCGTTTTTTGTCTTTGGTTTTTTCTCTGCGTTTCCGTTTTTGTCCGTTCAGTCTTTACTGCTCTTTTCAGTGTATTGTTTGGTCATTCTTGATTTGATGTTAACCTCTTCTATATTGTATTTTATTTGTTTGTGTTATTCTATTTATGCAATTTTTCTATCACCCAATTTATTGTTTTTTATTTGAGTTATCGATGGTCCCCTTTCCATTTGATCTTTTTCGCACTCTTACTGTCATTTTGTTTTATTGTTCTCTGCCTGTCTTTTTCTCGATTTCCTATCCTTTCTGCTTTAACAAGTTCGTATTATCTTTTATTTCTGTGTCAACTTCTAACTTTGGGTTCTCTTTTATCTTTTGTTACTCTCACTTTCGATTCCCTCCCGAATTTCAGCTGTTATGGCCTCCCTGAGATCTCTTTGGCGTTTTTTGTTCCTTTTTTTGATTGAATTAACTGGATTTTATTCTCACTGCCCCTCTGTACCTGATTATGATTCCAATGGAGAAGAATGTGGTTCCCTCCTCGTTGGTTAGTATAGGGAAGGAGATTGTGGATAATCCCTCTTTTAAAAGCTATTCGTTCAGGTTTGACTTGAGGGGTCAAAAAACAAGACCGGATCTGCTCTTCTCCATTTTGAAGCCATATAATCCCTTCTAGCCCTTTGTTGTTATGGATTGTGTGTCATGTTTGATCATGTACGCACGTAAGAGATAGTTTTTTGGGGGGGAAAGAGATCGGATTAGCCGCCTTCAGTCTCCTGATCATCATCATCGTCAGTTTTGCCGTCGAGGGGAGGGAATCTCTCCTATTACATTCGTGTAACTGTCGTACATATGGCAGAATCCAGTTTCGTCTGTAGATTTTTTTTTGTATGTATGTAATCATGTAATAAAAAAAAGCGCATATAATAGCCAAGGAAATTGAAAAGTGCGTAGTTTTTATGATGATGAAAAGGGAATTTTTTTTCGGTTTAGTACCTTGTAATTTGCAAGGGAAATTTTTCTCCAATGAATTTATTTGCTCTTGTGGAGCAGATTTACTTGATTTTTATGGTGTTTTAATCCTGAAATTAGTAGTTTGCATTTTTTTATGACATTGTACACATTTTTTCGAGTAGAGTAGCAAAAAACTGGAAAATACCCACGTATTTATTTCAGGCTTTGGTTTGGGCTTAATTAATTTCAAAAAATAATTGTTGCCAGGATTTAATGTAAATATTTTGAAAGAAGAAATTCGAGCAAAAATGTTGAGGTCAGAGTGTCAGAGATTGTCAATGGATCTTAAATTAAATTGACCGCCGAATTCCTTTCTCCTCAGCTGGTTTTGGTATTTTTCTAAATTATTTTTGATGCCCATGAAATTACCATTAATCTATACGGGAGCAACTTGTACTCGGCAGGGATTAAGGAAATAAAGAGCATTTTAGAGGGAAATGTATGAAGTGGTAATCAAGGAAAATGGAAAAGTGAGGATTAATGAAGATAATCCAAGGGTGATGATGAGGTTAAAGGCGTTGGTCATGAGCCTTTGACAAGGAAATTGAGGGAGAATATTTTCGAAATATATTACCTCCCATTTTTAAGTGAGTTCAGAAAACTGAAAAACTCGTTTTTAAACCCGGTTTTAATACATGTACCTTCTGTATATTTACGAAGGCGGTCGTTTTAGAAAAATTTCCAGGAAATTTTTTTTATGGAAGCCTGAGAATGTATGGAAGTTTTGGTTAACCATAAAAGTGAAAGTGAATGACTGTAATGAGTTAATTTTGGACATAAATTTTATGTTTTGTTGTATTTAATAGGTACAAGCCACGACCCCAAACGTGTCGTTTACCGTGACGGAGGACACAGCAGGGCGCTACCGATGCCAGGCTGTCGTACAGGGTTTCCCAATGATCTCCGAGGTCGCCTCCGTCTACATTAAGGGACCACCAAAGTTTGTCAGTCAACGGCTCCAGGTGGGCACCGAGGGTGACACGGTCCGGCTGGAGTGCAAGGTCGAGTCAATCCCCAAGCCCGAGAGAATCGTCTGGTCTCATCATGGCCGAGAAGTGGATGAAAGTGAGTCCATTTACCATTTTTTGGACTTATTGTAAAAAATATTATCCACATGGGATTCTTTTTTAAATTATCCGCACGGGATTTAAAAAAAAAATTATCCGCACGGGATTTTTTAAAAAGCCTATTCCCGCTTATTTTTAAGTCAGCATCCATTAATGTTACGTTTTTAATAAATGTGTTAAGTGCATCTTCGATTCAACTTCTAATTTTAATTATCCCTTTTGATATTTTTTCCATGGTAGTTTGTATTTCGTTTTTGGAATTTCGCATGTTCCCTTCTCTGAATTAAATTTTTTTCTCGGAATTTTAATTTTGGTATTTCCAGATAATTTTCCTCTATTTTTATTGTAATTTTTCACTCACAATTTTGCATTTTAATTTCACTCGTAATTTGAATTCTTCTTTGTAATTTTAGTTTTTTCCTTGTAATTTTTCCCTCGTCATTTTAAAGGATTCCTTTTCATTTTAATTGTTTTCTTCTTCATATTTTAATTCTTTCTTTTAATTTTAATTGTTTTCTTCTTAATATTTTAATTCTTTCTTTTAATTTTGAATGTTTCCTTCTTCTAAGTTTAATTCTTTCTTTTAATTTTGAATGTTTTCTCCGTCTGATTTTAATTCTTTCTCTTTTAATTTTAAATGTTTCCTTCTTCTAATTTTAATTATTTTTCTTGTAATTTTAAATGTTTTCTTCGTCTAATTTTCATTCTTTCTCTTTTAATTTTAAATGTTTCCTTCTTCTAATTTTTATTATTTTTCTTTTAATTTTAAATGTTTCCTTCTTCTCCTTTTTTATTTTTTCTCTTGTAATTTTAAATGTTTCCACGTATGAAATGGCACAAAAGAATCTCCTTCATAATGCGTTCTCATGTACAGCATGTTTTGTAGAAATTGGTGTACCTAGTTTAACGTGTGCTACAGCTGCAAAATGATGTCTAATAAAAGAAACTGATTTTACGATAAATAATTTCAAGAAAGGTCTTAAGCCGTTTTTGTCTCTACCTTTCATACATTTTTTCCATACAGTTAAAGTCCTGCATATTTTTTGAGTAAATATTACACCATAAAAAAAGTAACCAAAAGAATCCCAAGATTTCTCCGAACCTTCTTGTTTTTTCTGAATTTCCCCTTCTAATTCACCCTCCAGCGCCCGAAAAGAATCCACGCATTTTTTTGGGAAAGTAAAAACAAAAATTTAGCAAAAGTCTATGCTCATAAAATGTAATTCATCTTCTATTCCCTCTGCTTTATCATTCCTTAGAAGAGCTATCGAGACTAATTAGCACCTGTTATCTTTTTTTCTGCTCACCATAAATCTGCTTCCAGCAACAAAAAAAAAGACTGCCTGATTTTCTGACAATGTTGAATGTCAAGGATGCTAATAAGAAAAATATACGGACCACATTATATTGCTCTTTTATACAAGTTTGGTCAGTTTTTTTCCTTTTTTTTATGAGTCCAATGAATTAAAAGACGCTTGAATTGTGCACTTGATAAGGTAGGCGGTAATTTCAAGCTTATACATGCCTATTGCACTGGGAGCAATTTCGTATTTTAAAGTAAAGCATTTTTTCTCTCTCCCTTAATATTTACCCTCAAGGCGAGAACTCCGCAGCGGCTTGATTCCCTTTGAAAAAGATGATTTTTTTTTTCAAAATTATCCTCTATAGCAAAAGCAAAAGTGTCTTGTTCGTGTTATTTTCAATTAGAAGGAATGACACTCATCTCTTTCTTCGGAGGAAACTGAAAAATTCAGAAAAGATGGGCGCTCAAGTGGTTTTCCAGGGCTTTAATGAGTAGGTATTATTACGGGACCTTTGAAAGGCCAAGTTTAATAAAAGGGTCGTTCCCATATAACGTCTCTTTCATTTTTCTTTAGGAAGAAAAATAATATTTTTTTCGGGGGCCATAATGATAGTGCGAAGGCCCTGATTATGTGTGATTACCCTGATTTATTGCTTGAGCTAGGTGTCATTGCATTAATGTATAAGTATTATTATTTCCTCAAAGATTACGAAAAGGGGAAATTGGAGGAAAAATTAATTTTTTTATTCTACGATTTTCTTACGGGAGAAAAGAGAATTGAAATGTTAGAATAATTGAATTTCATACAATTTCTCTCATACAATTAAGGTTCATTCAGGATTAATTTAAATGTTTCTTGGACTAATATTTTTTTGTGTGTTTTCTTCTTTGCAGATGACCAGGAATACCAAATCCTGGAGGAGTTGACCCATGAAGGGGTCAAGAGCATCCTCGTCATCCGCTCTTCCCAAGAGAAAGACTTTGGACCTTACAACTGCACTGTGACAAACAAATATGGGACACGCTTCATGGAGATTTTTTTAATGAAGCAAAGTGAGTTTATTTTTGTGTTATTTTCTAACCCTTTTTTATGTGTTATATCCTAACATTTTCATTCAGTTTCTTCCCTTTTTTCCCTTGTAAAAGTGCATTTGCATATATAAATCTCCAGCCTCTTCTTCACGCCGTGTTGCACCAATTCAATTTGGACTCCTTTAGGAATCACACGTACCTGTGTATATTCTGTCCGTTACCACGTCCACCTGAAAGCTTTAGAAGCAAAACTGACGAAGTCCAAAAAAAAAACGAATAGTACAAAAAACAGTTCGTGCAAGAGCTAACTTCTTCTTATTGGAACTTTTTTTTGGATCTGTAAAAGAAACTTCCCAAGAAGCCTGACAATGAGTCCGACTGTCAGTGTATTCATGAAGAAATGTAAATGTCAAAAATATGGACTTATCCCGGTTTGCGTCTGCAGCTGTCATATGTGGTTAAGGGAATGTTGGCAGTATTTTTTTAGGAGAAGAATCATGGGAGTGAGAAATTGTTGAAGCTGCAGGAGGAAAATGCATTTATTTATGTACTGGATGCATACGTTTTATATACGTACATATGTATGTGTGAATATATTCATATGAAAGCATATCGATACACCCGGGAATCCCTTTTTAGGCCTTATAAAAAGAAAAAACCCGGGGAAAAAATGTGCGGGAAGGAGCTCATCACATCAACATGAGTTTATCTCTCACGTCAAATTTTATTTCCTCCGCGTGTCACACTCACTTCATGTATCGTTCTGGCCCGTGAGGATACATTTTTTTTTTTTTACTTTTTCTTTACATAAGCGCTATATATACATGCATACATTGTGCATCTATTTTTTACCGGATTTGTTTTTTGCATGTGGCAAAATCTCTTAAAGCTGTACTTTTCAACACTTTTTCCCGGGAAGGCCGGTCACGGTTTCTGGAGGAAGAGTAGATTTTTTTGGTGGAGAAAGTCTTTGGGAAATTAAAATGCAGTATTTATTACCTTTGTTTCAATAATATATACACCGCTGGTGTTGATATTTTGATATAGAAAAAAAGTGCTGGACAAAAAGTTGATCTAATAGAAAAGTTTTTATTAGTATTTACAATCTCCGGCAATCCCCCATTGCATTTCTTGTTGGTTTAAACTGGTGTAGAACAAGCCCTAAACGGCATTAGTCCAGTGCTTTCCCTTTGAATTGTGGTCTTTCCTCTAAAATGTTCAGATCCAGAAACATAAAGCATGGCTTTGACATTTTGTAGTGCGGTAAAAAAATTCTCTTGGTGCCATTTTTTAAAGTAGAGATTCCCCTTGAAATTGTAGCATAAAAGGGAAGTTATACGTAAACAGGAAGCTTTTTGTCTCTGGGCTCCGGCCTGGTGCTGGTCAGAGGGAAATTATGGTAACGTTCAGGAAATTCCAGTTGTTCCCGGAAGGAGAAGGAGACCAAAAGCCTTTTGAACTCACTCCTTCATATTATTTTCACACATACTAGAAAGAATATCCTATTTGAAAGTTACAATTGCCGCAATAAAACTGAAAAAAAAAGTTTGTCCCGAGGAAATTTATGTGCTTTCTCCGTCTTTCGCACTTTCATTTTTTTTTCTTTAGGCTATGACTCTTTTCTTTGTCCATTTCTCTCTTTTTTCTCCTCTTTTCGTCTCTTTTGCCACTTTCATTCCTTTTTTTCTATTTTTCTCTCTCTCTCCTTCTGTCTCTCTCCCTCTCTCTCTCTCTCTCTTTCCTTGTTACTGTAACTCTCTCTCATGTTTCAGTCATCCTTCTCAGCTCTCTCTCTCTCATGTCCCTCTTTCATCCTTTTTCTCTCCTGTTCTTGTCAGTGGGAATAAAATCGGGCTGTAAATGGAAATTGTAAGCGCTTCCAGTCGTCGGCAGTGCTCCGGCAATTTAAAACAAGTGTTATTTACGAGGCCTCCACCCATTATACGTGTGTATCCAACTTATGCATTATGAATCTGTGTCCCTCACATTTTGGAGACCTACAAAGAAAACAAAATTATTTCATACAAATGATACAAATACATTTATTACACTAAACATTGCCGGTCTAAACCAGGAGACTGTTTAAAGTAATAGATTTCTAATGGGAAAGGTCATTCATTTTGATTTTGCCTTCTATGTATGTATTTTCTATCTACGTAATTGTTGGTCCAATTTTTCCCATTCTTGTCCACATCCTTGTAATTGCACGTTCATACATAAGGCAAGTCTTGTTCGTATGGTCATATTACCCGTATGTTACGGGGTGAGTGGGTGTTAATGTCTTTTCGGAGCTAGTTGTCTGTAATAAGGAGGGGAAAACTTTGCCCGCATTATCACTCTTTTCCAAGTTAATTAGATGTGTCATACAATTTTTTTCGGGGGCGGGAAGATACGACGAAACTGGCAAAGGGAAATTCAAGGGTTCAAATAATTGCCAAAAAGAGGGGAAAGGTTGAGACAAGGAGGAAGGGAATGTGCTGGAGTTCATTAAGAGGAATGATATGAGGGTCATCATGCAATGTAATGTTTTATGTATGGTATAAAGTCCTTAGAAATACCCACGGAACGCACACGTGATGGGGAATGCTCTGTTATAGTGCTGTTTTAAGCAATTAAAGACAGGGGTTAATTTTATTTGGGACTCAGATGTAGAGAGAGATCCCGCAGCCATTTTCCGGAAAGCTCTTTCCGGAAAATGCATCTGGTACATTGATGGGATGGGGTGGAGAGGGTGTAGTTGAGCTTTTGAAGGATTTTAGTGCCCTAGCCTGATGCAGTTTGGAGGACGAGCCACGTAAGGGAGCTGAATTTACTTCAAGGGAAAGTGGTGCGGGGGAGAAGGAGAGATTAGAGCACCGGATGGAGTAACTTTCTCTTGATGATAATGACTGGCATTATTATCGCAATTTTCATTCCCTGTTTATAATTTAGAGGCATTAATAGACTACTAAAAACGTACTTGACATTGGGGTCATTTCTGTCTCTTTCTCTCGTTTTCTCCTCTCTTTCTATCGTTTTTCTTCCTTTTCACTTTCGTTTTCTCCTCTCTCTTTCTCTCTTTGATTTTTTCCTCTGTTTTTCTCTCTCTCAATTTTCCTCTCTTTTTCTCTCTCTCTTAATTTTCCTCTGTTTTTCTCTCTCTTAATTTTCCTGTTTTTCTCTCTCTCTCAATTTTCCTCTCTTTCTCTCTCTCTTAATTTTCCTCTCTTTTTCTCTCTCTCAATTTTCCGGTTTTTCTCTCTCGTTTTCTCCTCTCTCTCTCTCTTTCTCTGCTTCTCTCTCATTTCTCCTCTCTCTTTCTATCTCGTTTTCTCCTGTCTTTCTCTCTCTCGTTTTCTACTCTCACTTTGTCTCCCTCTTTTTTCTCCTCTCTCTTTCTTTCTCCTCTTCTTGTCTCTTGCTTTCTCCCCCTTTTCGCCTATTTATCTCTGTTTCTTTCGTCCCTTTTTCGCCTATTTATCTCGCTTTGTTTCGCGCTGGTTACGCCTATTTATCTCACTTTCTCCGTTTTGTCTCTTTTCTCTCTTCATTTTTTCAACTCACTCCCCTTTTCGTCTCTTTTTCCTTTTACCTCTCGCTCTCTCCCTTGTTTCTTTTTCTCTCGCTCTTTCTCTCTTTTTTCTCTCTCCCGTTTTTCTCCTCTTTTTACCTTTTTCTATTCTCTGTCTGCCTCTCTTACGTCGTCTCTCAATCCCGCTGTCTTTGTCCGCTCTTATCTTCTTATGCTCTCTCCATACATGTTCAACGGCGAATTATATTGATTTGTATATTGATTGGGCATTGGACAAAGTATGGGCTTAATCATGTAAAATAAAGATAAACTGGCACGAATTAAGACATGATCAAATTAAACAATGGTACATTATCGTCTGGGCATTCGCGTAACTCTTGAAATTGGTATTAGTACTAAGAATATTTGTAAATGGCTCGAGACTTGAATATGACATTTCCCGTTTCCCATCATGTACATACGTATGTATGTTTATGTATATTTGGAAAGAAATATAAGAGTGGATTATGGATGTAAAATTAATGTTGGATTAATTAATTTTTTTGCCTTTGCAGAGCACCCTGAACTCGTGGTAATCCTGACATGCGTGATTGGCGGGGTGGTCGTCATAGTGGCCATCACCATGATCACCTTACTTTGCCAAAGAAAAACTCGGAAGATGGACAGTGAGTGACAAATTTTTATTCATTTATTTTCCCAAACCCATTACGCCCCTTAAAAAATGCACTACCACAAGAAAATCTTGTATTGTTTAGTAGGAAAAATGACCTGGAATTTCCATTAGTGGAAACCAGGCCTTATTTCTCCGTTCCATTAGTTCCCATTGAGAGAATTTAGGACGGTCGTAAAGTGGACGAAGCCACAAAGAATACTTATTTGTCTTTTCCCTCCAAAAAGAATTGAGTAGCATTTCGGTAGCATTGCGTTGTAGTGTAAAATTGAAAGGTATATATTCTGGGCAGCATGGAACAATGCATTCCTTCCTGCTCTGTTGACCCTTTTGTTGGGTTGGCTTTCTCCGGAAGAGAAAGTGGAATGAAAAAAGAGAGCAATGAGCATGAAGGAAAGCCTGTAAATAAAATTTTAAAAAATTACAGAGAGAAAAAAAGAACAAGGAAGATGAAATGTATTGTCTCTGTAGAATGTTCTTTATTTTTGAAAAAAAAAACAAACAAGAAAATAGAAAAATCGGAAGTCATTTGAGGAGGAGAAAGGAGATAGTGGGTTTTTGGCTGCCTTCGGAAATAAATGTCCGTGCGTGATGAGGACAAATAGGAGAGTAATGAGAAAAGCTAAAGGCAATCAATCAGTGTTCAACAACCACGACCGGGCTCACAAAATGCCCGGGTATAATAATATGTGTGTACATATGTATGTATGGATCCGAATACTAAAGCAATGGTCTTTTTTTTTTGTTTTTTTCTCCTCCACTTCCTCTCTGTTTTCCTTCAACCAATTTATTTCTTCCAGTGATGGAGACGGACGGGATGGAGAAGGAGACGAAGCAGTCGGATCGGTCCTCGAATAATGACTCGGATCTCAAGGTGGAGATCCGGACCGCATCTTCCTTGTCCAACATGCCGGAGCATGACTCGGAACATTGGGATGAAGAGGGGTCGGAGGCCCTCAAGAATGAGTCGCTCTACAGATACTCGGACTACATTGATCCAGTCTTCCCGCCCAAACCGGTAAATACACACATCTAAAAAAAATCGTTTCCTGTAGTAACTCTTTTTTTTAATGTAGTGGATATACGGATGACGCTGTAATTGTTTAAAAATAATAAAAGTAGTACTATCATCTCATTTACGGTCATTAATTAAATGTCTCTGAGAACTCCTGAATCATTTCTGAATTGCTCGTACGCGTAAAATGTATAGATTACTGGATTAAATCAGGAAGGTTCCGTTTTATTGGAGCCGTGTGGAGGGAGTGAGACATTTTGTACTAGTTTTTAATGGGTTGAAGTTTAAAGAGTTTTTTCGAAATGGCGTTTTTTTTTGCATTTTATTATCATGAAATCCATGTAAGTTTTTTTTGGGGGCAGCCAGTAGCCGAATTTTTATGGGTTTTTAAAGGCTGTTTTGTGCGTGCTCTTCGTGGGGAGAAAGATTGACCTAGATATTGCATTATTCATAGGCTGGAGCACTTGAGGGTAATCGAGTAATTCATTTTATTCTCTTAATCTCTCACTTTCTCTCTTTTCCCTGTCGCTCATTCTTTTTTTTGAACGTCTCTCTTTTTTTCTCTCTTCTTTCTCTTTTTTGGTTTTGTTTTTATTTCTGTTCTCTCTTTTTGTGTTTTTATGTTCTTTTTTTTGTTGTTCTTTTTGTGTTTTTATTTCTCTTCTTTCTCTTTTTTGTTGTTCTTTTTGTGTTTTTATTTCTCTTCTTTCTCTTTTTTGTTGTTCTTTTTGTGTTTTTATTTCTCTT